>SNQJ01S0051465.1:7954-33488 GCA_010110895.2 Picea sitchensis | reverse complement strand
CTAATAGTTCAATATTATTAATATGTATACAGGGTTTTGATTTTTTTGCTAGTTTTATAATTAGTCCTCTCCCTAGACACTTTCCCACAGCTTCCAAGTTACCTTAATCTAGGATGAGGGTTCTTCCATGACTTGTACAGTCTCTATGGGTCCATCATTGCCCACCCATAGAATCTTTCTTATCACATGCATCCTCATTGGATGCACTCGTAGTCCACCCATATGCACTACCTCTTCCATCGCATCTACCGATAGTGGATGCACCCATATGCCACCCACCCCCACCAAAATTTCCATTTGTTCCATCCATGTAGGATTTCAGAGTAGAGGTTTCCTCATAGAAGGTTTTACAACCGAGAACTCCACCATTCAGTGACTCTCCATCGAGGCCCAAGATATTCATGGTGAGATAATGTGTTGATGATAATTTTTTATGTATCATGAATGCAATATATTTTATTAATATTAGTTTAGATTTCATGACTTGATCCTTTTGACCGATGCAGGGTGACTTTACTAAGAGATTAGGGTCACCAAGGAGGGTAAAACCCTCATGATTGTTTGTACCATCTGCGGTGAGTTATCTTATGTTGACATCAAAGTATCATTTTGTAAGTCTTTTAATTCATTTTGGAAAAAAAATTATAACAATGTTTTTTGTTTGTGCAGTCTTAGGAGGGATGAACGACGCCTAGGCCAAAAGCCACTAGAGGTGCTTCTTTGAGAAAGAGAAGAAATATCAATTTACAAGATTCCCCTGAGGGTGGCAAGGGCGACAATGGTCAATGAGTGACCAATAGTTTCCATTTTCTATCTAGGCAAGCATATGGGTATTTTTTATGTTAGGACACTTGATGTCATTTTGTATATTGGGAACAAGGTTCCATTTTGTAAAAAATGTACAATTTAAACGATGATCCATATCTATCTATCTATCTATCTATATATATATATATATATACATTTCATGACATGCTTTTTATGAATCTCATTAGTTTGCATTTTATGTTGATGAATGTATGAATTTATTCAATTTGGTTAATAACTTTTTAAAATTTTAATGAAGTATATGAAAGTAAGAATATTTCATTTTTTCTAATTTTTTTATAAATACTTGTGTTATGTATTAAAAAACCTCTTATGGCAGAAAATATTGGTAAGTGCTAAATACATACACAATTAATGGTTCTCATTACCTAAATTTGACAAATGACTAAAGATCCATCATATTTAAGACTATAGAAACCAATAATAAAAATCATGTAGGCCAACATAATTACAATAGAAATAAGAGAGTTGAAACGCCACATTAATCTATCCAAAATGAAGTGTAGTTCATTGTAATGGAAATCACAACATGCTAGAAGGGTTTCTTAATACAAAATCAATACATAAAATATGAGTGCACAATAAAACCTCACATCAAATCAAAATATACCTCAAATTCTCCATTATTCTTGCCAAAATTTTCTACAATGTAGCCCAAGAAGAGAGCTCCTAAATACCCAAATTATCCACCCTTTATAATGGAGAGAGGGAACTCTTATTTATAGAGTGAGTATCTTATCTTATGCAATAAAATACTATTATTGTCTAACTAACTCCGTGACAAGTCAAATAAATATTATAATAATGAATTACTTAGATCTCTCCTTAATCCATGGTTGAACACGTTACAACATCTCGACATTATAATCTTCAAATAAATCCACCCTCATCCAAAAATAGTAATACTATGCACTAAATAATGCTCACGAGTGGGACACACCACCACAAATAATCATCAAGCTAATTCAAATTCCAAGTGTCCATATGCAATGTTCCCTCCAAGAATGTGCATGCATGCAACCACTCCACATTTGTGAATTCTAAGGTATCCAACAACATGGATGAATGTGAAATATGCCAAGTGGATGGGGTGTCCAGAAAAAAGTATGTGATCAATGCCTAGCCTTGACATGCATTTCCTTTTCTTTTTGTTCTTTCATAGTCTTTCCTTGTCTTTTCTTTCCTTTCTTTCCTAGTATTACCTTGTATTTGTCATTTAGTGTGCTCCATTACCTTCCCTTTCCTTTCCATGTTCCTTAACATGCCTTTCCTTGACTTTCCATGCCATTCCATTCATTTCCTTGCCATGTCATGCCTTTCCTTTCCTTCACTTTCCATGCCATGCCATGCCATTCTTTTCCATACCATGTCACGACATGCCCTTATTTTCCATGTCATGCCTTTCCATGCATTTATTTTCCTTTCCATTCCATGCCTTAGATTTCCTTTCCTTTCCATGCATTTTCTTGTCATTTCATGCCTTTCCTTTCCATGCCATGCCTTGCCATTCCTTACTATGAATTTCATTTCCTTGCCTTACAATGTGTTGCCTTACCTTGCCTTGCCTTGCCTTTCCATGCCTTTCCATGTCATCCCATGTCATTCCATGCTATTTTGTGCCATGCCTTGCCATGCCTTGTATTTCCTTTCCTTGTCATGCCATGCCATGCATTTCCATGTCTTTCCTTGCCTTTCCATGACATGCCTTACCTTGCCATGGAATTCCTTGCCTTACCTTTCCATGTCATTCCTTGCCTTTCCTTGACTTACCATGTCATTCCTTGCCTTTCCATTCCTTGGTCACCTCAACACTTTAGACGTTTGGATATCACATAGCTGATATCCATGCATATACATTATAAATTTCATATAAGATTTCTTATATGTATTAATTTTCAATTAATAAATGTGTGTTTATTTACATCATTTATTGCATCTATTATACATAATTATGAACTAGTATCCACATACCAATGTTCCATATTTCAATTTTCATGTTTAAACAAATCAGAAAACTATCATCATCATAGACATATAATAATAAAAATAATATCTTGCAACACATAAATAGATCAAGATGTATAGATATCAAATGCCTATATGATTCTAACTAAACCCAACAAATACTAAGAAATGAATCACTAAGATAAGTAAAAATCAAAGTTCTAACTTTCTAAGGCCAAAATATAGGTTGTTACATTTACAAATCCTAGAACACAACTATGATATAAAATAGATTAATCCCTCCTTGCATGTATTTCCATGTACAAATTCCCATTTTAACCTCTAAAACAATAAATATATATCTTTCCATAACATTATGGAAGGAAAAATGCAAATCAAAATGTGGATTTCAATGAAAAAAGTATCACAAAAAATGCAACATTTCTTATCCTAAGAAATTAAAAACATTTTTTCTAGGGACATATGACTTGACTTTATATCGCAAATTTCCTCTCCATCCAATGAAGTGTTATTTCCAGACCATGCCTTGACATGCCATGAGTTTCCTTTCAATGACATGCCATGTCATTCCTTTCCTTTCCTTTCCATGCCATGCCATTCCTTTCCATGCCATGTCTTTCCTTTCCTTGCCATTCCTTTCCTTTCCATGCAATTCCATGCCATGACATGCCATGCCATACCATGCATTTCTATGCCATGCCTTGCCATTTCATNCTTTCCTTTCCTTTCCATGCCATGCCATTCCTTTCCATGCCATGTCTTTCCTTTCCTTGCCATTCCTTTCCTTTCCATGCAATTCCATGCCATGACATGCCATGCCATACCATGCATTTCTATGCCATGCCTTGCCATTTCATGCATTTACTTTCCATTCCATGTCATTCCCTAACTTTTTGTTTCATGTATTTCCATGGCATGCCATGCCATGCCTTGCCTTTCCATGCCATGCATTCCCTTTCCATGAAATGCATTTCCTTTCCATGAAATTCCATCCCTTGTGTTTCCTTGCCTTTCCATGACATGCCATGCCTTGCTATGCCATGAATTTCCTTGTCATTCCATGCCATGTCATGTATTTCCATGGCATGCCATGACTTTCCATTCCATGCCTTTCCATGCCATGCCTTTTCTTTCCATTCCATGGCATACCATGCCATGCCATGTCTTGCATTTACTTTCCTTTCCATGTCATGCCTTTCCTTTCCATGCCATGCCATGTCATGTCTTACATTGCCTTGCCTTGCCATGCCATGCCTTTCCTTTCCATTCCATGCCATGCCATGTCTTTCCATGCCTTTCCTTTCCATCCCATTCCTTTCCTTGTCATTCCATTCCATGCCTTTCCATGACATGTCATGCCATCCCTTGCCATGCCATGCCTTGCCATGTCACGCCTTGACTGGCCATGCCAATACATGCCTTGCCTTCCCATTCCTTTCCATGTCATTCCTTTCCATGTCATGCCATACCATGTCTTTCCTTGCCACATGCCTTTCCTTGCCATGACATGTCGTGCCATACCATGCCATTCCTTGCATTGTGTTGTTCTTCATTGCATTTTATTTCATTACCTTTGCTAACCACAAATCATCTAAAAAGTACTTTCATTATGATATTCATAAAACTAATTGTTTGTAAACATATAGTTTTTTTCATCATGAGAGAGAAGTTGTTTTCAAGTTCATTTCATAAAACAATTATGTCATTCATGTATCAATCCTTTTTTTTTCTTAAAAAAAATAACGCTTTTACTAAATTAACAAGTTTAATACCTAAAAATTAAAATCAAAGCATTCGTTAAGAATGAAATTATACAACTTGTTATCCGATCTATCTTAGATAAAATACTTGCATGGGAATTTCAATGTAATAACATAAGTTCTCTTTATTCATACATATTATTTATATTCATGGTTGTGAAACATGGATTATCACAATTAATTGGATTATCTTAGGCATATTTTGGATTTCATAAAGAACAACAACTTCAAGGCCTTATTTAAAATCAAATAAATAAAAACTGATCTTTCAACCAAATAACTTTTATAACATGATATAGTATGTAGAACTAGACCTAGACCTTACCTTGGCTTTCCATTTCTATATTTTCGTAGCCTTGTCATGTCATGCCTTTCCTTGCCTTGCATTTCCTTTCCTTGCATTTCCATACCTAGACCTAAACCTATACCTAAGCATTGCCTTGTCATTCTTTGCCTTGTCATGCCTTGTATCACCATGGTATAGGTCATGGCCTAGGTCATGGTATATGCCATGTTATAGGTTAGGGTAAGGATATAGGTCTAGGTATTGATCAAGGTATAGGTATAGGTCTATGTCATGGTCATGGTTTAGGTCTACTAGGTCTATTTCCAAAATGTCTCTGAATGTCTTGAGGAGGTGACATGCAACACATGATAAAATTCAAACCAGGACTTGGATGTATATACATTAGTTTCATTGGATATAGAGCACTGATATTTAGCTAGTGGGGACCTTATTCTATCTTTTCATTTCCCAGAAAAATGTTTGTTGCAGGATCTTCGGGACTAGGGTTTTTCTCAATGAGGCATAATACAAATTATGAAGAAGAGATTGATTTTCAAGAAAATAATGTCAAGTGATTATGGGTAGAGTGGTCACACGGGCCTTGGAAAAAAATATGCGTGGGGGCTTATGAAAATCTGGTATTATTCTAGGTGTGGATTTTATTCCCCCAGACCAAATTGCCAACATGTCCTTGGATGGCTTGAGGAGACGATTTGCAACTCACGATAAAACTCAAAATGGGACTAGGATGGATGAAACATTAGTTGAATTGGATTCTAGGAACTTGGTTTCATCTAGTGGGGCCCCTCATTTGTCATTTTGTTTCCCATAAAAAGCATTTGTTGTAGGATCTCCGAGACTAGGATTTTTCTCAATGAGGCATAATGCAAATTTTGAATAAGAGGTTGATTTTCAAGAACATTTTTTCGGGTTATTATGGGTAGTATGGTTGCATGGGTGTTGGAGAAATAGATATGTGATAGCTTACGAAACTTCGTTATGCTCCTTGATGTAGATTTTATGCCCCAAAACCAAATTTCCAACATGAACCTGAAGGGCTTGAGGAGGCAAGTTTCCACTCATGATAAAACTCAAAATGGGACTCAAATGAACAAAACGTCAATTGAATTGGATCTGGGGCACCAATTTTCATCTAGTGGGGTGCCTCTTCCATCATTCTGTTTGCCCAGGAAGGCATTTGATGTAGGATCTTTGGAACTAGGGTTTTTCTCAATGAGTCATAGTGCAAATTTTGAACAAGAGGTGGATTTTCAAGAACACTATGTCGAGAAATTGTAGGTAGTGTGGTCACGTGAGTATTCACCAAAAATATGTGTTGGAGCTTATGGAACTCCTTTATGCTTCTCGGTGTGGATATTATGCCCCCAGAACAAATTTACAACATGTCCTTGAATGGCTTGAGGAAGAAATTTACAACTTGTGATAAAATAGAAATCAGGACTCATATGGATGAACCATCAAATGCATCGAATATGGGGCATCGATTTTTAGTTAGTGGGGCCCCTTTGTTGTCATTCCATTTCCCCAAAAAGAATTTGTTGTAGGATCTGTATGACTAGAGTTTTTCTCAATGAGGCATACTGCAAATTTTGAACATGAGGTCGATTTTCAAGAACATTGTGATGGGTGATTGTGGGTACCATGCTCACATGGGCCTTGGAAAAATGGATATGTGGGAGCTTACAAAAATTCATTATACTTCTCAGTATTGATTTTATGCCCCCGAAAAAAATTGCCAACATCTCACTAAATGGATTGAGGAGGAGAGTTGCAACTCGTGATAAAACTCAAACTGAGACTCAGATGGATGAACCTTCGGTTGCATTATATCCAAGGCACCAAGGTTCAACTAGTGGGTTCCCTTTGTTATCATTTCATTTCACATAAAATTGTTTGTTGCAGGATCTCTGGGACTAGGGTTTTGATCAATTCTTATTACATATGTTTGGAAATTTAACACCTTGTAAGGCTAGACAAGGAAAGACATGTCATGGCATGGAAAGGAGAGGAAATATAAGTCATAGTATGGAATGCAATGGAAAGGAAAGGCGAGGCATTACATGGAAAGGAATGGCATGGCAAGGAAAGTAAATGCAAGGCATGGAATTTCATGGAAATGCAAGGAATGGCATGGAAAGGAATGGCATCAAAAGGAAAGGTATGGAAATGGAAGGCATGGAATGGCCTGGAATGAAAAGGAAATGAATGACATGGAGAGGTATTACATGGAAATGCATGGTATGTAATGGAAAGGTAAGGCAATGCAAATAATGGAATGAATGGCATGGAAATCCAAGGCATGGCATGGCATGGAAAGGAAAGTAAATGTAAGGCATGGCATAACATAACATGGAAAGGAAATCCATGACATGGAAAGGAAATCCATGACATGGAAAGGCAAGGCATGGCATGGCTTTGTATGGAAAGGAAATACATGACAAGGAAAGGCATGGAATGGAAAGGCGAGGCATGGAATGGCAAGGAAAGGAATGACATGGAAAGGCATGTCATGGAATAGAAAGGAAAGGAAATGCAAGGAATGACATGGCATGGAAAGGTAAGGCATGTCATAGAAATGCAAGGCATGGCATGGAAAGGAAAGACATGGTATGGCATGGAGAGGAAATACATGGCATGGTATGGTAAGGAAAGGAATGGAATGGAAAGACATTTCAAGGAAAGGAAATGCATGGCATGGCATGGCAAGGAAAGGGATGGAAAGGAAAGGGAAGGCATGGGAAGGCAAGGCATGGAATGAAATGACATGGTAAGGAAACACATGACATGGAAAGGCATGGCATGGAAAAAACACTTCATTGGATGAAATTTCATGGAAAGTGAAGAAAAGGAAAGGCATGGCATGGAAATACAAGGAAAGGAATGGCATAGGCATATTTCCCTAACAACAAAAAAGAACCACAACATACAAGAATACCATAACAACCATATCTTGAAGCCAAAATTTCAATCATTCATAAATTTGAAATATTTTCTCAATTATTCCTTTTACATGCTTATTATGATTCAAGTAGACCATTGTGATCACTTCTAATACAGATGGTCTACATTAAATTCTCATGCTCAAAGTAAGGAAAGAAGTATCGTAGATCCGTTCTTGCTTGGCATTGTTTATATTTGGAGGTTTGTACCAACAACCAAGTTCGTAAATTGGTATATAACTTCACCTAGTCTATAATATTGAAATACATAACCACCTTTATTCTATGTTCTTTCATCCCCTGTCAGACATTCTCCTTTAATAATGATTGACCCAATTGGAAATTCAATGCCTTAAGAGTTTGTTACTTATCGCATGCGGGTCTAATTTCCCTCTAACAATGTGCCAACCAATAATCAACTCCCCATTCATTACCTCTCAGTGAAACCACTGCGTATATGTTCCCTACAAAAAATGGAGTGCCAACACATGAGTCCACTAAATGACCAAAACATAAAATATTGATGATAGTTATTCAAATTTTAATAGAAGGTTTCACCAAATCTAGCAGTATGAGATCTGAGACATGATCATAATCTCCTGAAATATTTGATTGGTATTACTCCAACCATGATAATTCCATACTTATACGTTAACCAATGGGGAGTGATACATGATCCCGTCTATCAACCAAGTCTGTTGATTCAATATCATCCAATTCATTACTACTACATGGACCACCAAAGAAAGAGAGTTTTCTCTTCAATATTTCAATTGTTTCATTGTCTAATTTTCTAATTGAATGGAATCCACAAGTGCCCTAGATTTTTTTTCATTCATACCACAGTGATTGATCTACATTGACCACCTCTCAAAAATATCTATGTATATGTCCTTTCATGTGTGATTGGTCTTAATGGGTTCTTGTTCCCTCTCCCATTATTGAAGAAAATCATTAAACAATGGATTTCACATACAAAATGAGGGAAGTAGTTTTGAAATTCATTTATTTCCTACATAATGTTATTTTTATGCATGTGTATGCTCCATCATGCTCCCCTTTCTTGTGCCTAGACTTGAAATAGTTCCAAAGGTGTGGTACCTTGAGTTGTTTTTGTAGCATACATGAGCATTTTTTAACTGACTTGTGCAACCATCTTACCAAATCCAATGTTGATCCATTTGTATGTTATTGTCCTTAAGGTGATTATAAAAAACTAAAAGCAATGATGTATGTAAGATAAGTCATGTCATTGATCATTGGTTATGTAGAAGTGATACTCCTTCAATATAACTTTGTTTTCTTCTTTACTATTTGGCCCATGCCTATATGTGATATGGAGCATTATGATGACCTTCTATCACTGATAATATTTTCTTTGAATCTCATTTTGTGGTTGAAGGGTGTATTTCAAAGAAAAATCAACAACTGATATGACAATACCAACAAGAAATGTATCTTTGCATATTCTAAATTGCTCGTCTTTCCATCGAGTCATATGGAATTGTTAAACATATTGTCATTTTGTTTCGATGAATTCCTTCATGAATTCATATACTCATACCTGGTAAGTCACCAATTAATTTGTTTTTCTTTCTTGCCCTCCATAAATATCATATGCGACATATTTAAAGCTTTGCAAGGAAAACTCCTTCCTTCCAATTCACACTCATCACTTACATGGATGCACTTTCTTAGTAATTCCATTCCACCACACCTCAGGCATGTCCCATATAAGAAATATTTTTGATAAAATGTACAACCCTCCAGCTTTGTACATAAGATGTTGTGAATAAAGTCTCTATATGACAATGATGACAATATAACTAAGCATTCATGCAAAAGATTGTTATGAAAAACAATATATATGTGTGTGTGTGTGTGTGTGTGTGTGTGTGTCATAATAATAACCATGCTCAATGTGATATCTACAACAACATGTGTTATGAGTTGTGTTTATTAAAACATACCAAGGTTTATATTTATGGAAAGGTCTTTGTCCCAAGTTAAGCACAATATGTATTATCCTAGATCTCTCATACAATTATGTCTGTGTAATGTCAAGAAAGTGTTTAATATGGGGTTAATGGTACCTAGATCCCCTTCTTAATTTTAGTACATATTTTTGGTTAGAAGAAGGCCTAGTGTTCTCATGCCAGAAATATTGTACTAGTCCTCTATTGGGATACTTGTTTCGAGGCTATATTGTCTATGAGAATACTTTTTAAGGGTTTTGATATTTCATTTCATGAGATGATAGGTTTTTTGTAGCAAACAATGTTTTCTGGTGATCTTGCTAACAATTGATTGTGGTAAGACACGTCAGGTTACATTGCGGTCTTTAGAACGATATTTCTTAACAACTATTTGAAAAGCCTCTGCAATATTTATAACAATATGATGACATGTTTCTAAACTTTTGACTACTTCAATGCCTAAAATCTCCTAACAACAGTTAAACTTATATATTTTATCAAATAGAAAAATAATTGACATTTAGTGGCATCGTATTTTGGTTCAAAATATTCTTTAATGATTTTATAAGAATGATAATGAATATTATGGTTAGGTAACTTACCTTCAAGTGCTAAACCACTTTCATCCACCTGGATGTGTTCAGGATTTCTTTGTTGTGCAGTACTCAATATAGGAAGGCATGATGAACCCCTATTCTGGCACTCTTGACCTCCTTGTCGTGGAGTTAACAATGTTTCATTTCTTTCCCCTTAAATCACTTGTGGATCAATTCTAGGATGATATCAGCAATTTTATTGACAAGCTTCAAGAACATCTAACTATCCAATAAGAGGTTGCACTACAAGAACTTCTTCACCACAATGTTGTGCACCAGTTGCCTCTCTAATTTAATCCATTGTATAATCATCTCCAAGAAAATCCTCCATCATCTAGTCATCCACGACAATTTTTCTTTATGATATATTGTTCTTGGGTAGCAGAAGAAAAACATAGCATAAACAAGCAACAAACCGAGAACACATAAATCACACAATTGACATAGTGATTTATGTGGAAATCCAATACAGGGAAAAACCACGAGGAAATGATAATCGATATTATTATTATTCAAGGGAGAATCACAATACCCAACCCAGGCATACAACCCTCCTCTCCTCACATACACAATGAACTCCACAATATTGTGTCTTGCTCACACATTGCGCACATTTCACTCTCACCTCTATGGGTATTCTCGTATATATAACATCTCTCAAACAATTAGACTAACTGATTATAATTAGATCCACTAGTTACACAATTAGTTCAAAAAAGAGTGAATGCATGTACATTCCTAATATAGTTGCATGCATGTGCATGTGATCACATGGGAAATTTCTTGGGATATTTCCAACAATATCCACCTTGACAACAATTTACTTGATATATCATTCCCTTAATTAATTCATCACCTTTTATGCAAGATAAGAGAAGCCAAACACCATCACAACTCCACAAATTCTCTAACAATACTATTATGTGAACATGTTTTCATGATTCTCTCTAGTATGGACCATTCTTCCTCCATCAATAACCTGTCTAATAAATTGATGCACTTGTCCCATTTTGATATGTTGTACCTTAAGTTAAATGCACAACACTTTGACCACCAAAAAACACCACATCTTGTACCTGTCCAAACTTACCCAATAGATCCTTGCATCCATGCAAGACATAACCTGATGTAGGTCTTATCTTGTCCAAATCTCATGAATCATAACCATAGAATAAATCATTGCAACCACTGTAGGTGATACTTTTGCTTATCTGTTTGAAGCACCCATTTCAATTATCTTCACCAAGTTTTTCCATGTGTCTACTGACAACACCAAGTGCATGTGAAATGCTGACTATTTTCCATCACAACCATAAAACTTCCTACTAGCATATAATACTTCAGACATATAAACCTTTTATTCTTCATCAATTGGGACATAAACTTGAAGAAAAATTACAATGGAAAGCCAAGGCGATTTTACCGGTTTCACATTATTCATACTGAATTTCCTGAGAATCTTCACCACATACTTCTTATGTGCTAAAAACATTTAACATCCTTCATGTATCTGTGTATTCCCATGCCCAAGATTTATTTTTCTTCTCTCATATCCTTCATAACAAAAGTCCTAACCAATTGAGCCAAGTTGTTCATCTCAACCATGCTCGTGCTTGCAACACGCATAACATATAACACCAAGATAATGAATATACCATAAACACAATGGTTATACTCACTTGTAAAATTTGTCTCATCATGAAGGAATCAAACATCTTGTACCATTTTCCTAGAATTATTTAGGCCATACAATGATTCTTAAGCTTGCAAACAAATCTTCTATTGTGATTTTGAACTAACTGTTATGGTTGTTCCATATACATCCTCTTATCCAAAAAAATTCATGTAAAATATTTTTAACATCTAGTTTTACTAACACAACTAGTGCTCACACAACATGAAATAGAAACAACATTTTAATAACCAGTGAGAAACTTTCATGGAAAGAAATACCTTCCAAATCCCCTTTTTCTACCATTCATGCATTGAACCTTTCATCTTTTACTATGTTTTATTTTATAAAAAGGAGATTCATCAAACATTTCATCTCTATCCATGATGATTCTTTGGGTAGTAGGATCCCATAGTCTACATCCCTTAACATCATCGCCATATCAAAGATCTACCTATTTTATGTCGGTCCTACTTAGAGTGATGATAAAAAACATAAGCATCAAAACCAAAAAATTTCACACTTGAGTAATTAACAGATGACCTGTTCATACCTCTTCCACAATCTTCTTGTCTTTTGCAACTGATGGTAACCGAGTTACCATATATCACAACCACTTATGTCCACAACTATTTCTACAACTTGGCATTTTTGAACATGCCTATTCAATCCCAGATTCCTTGTAATACTTTTCAAGTTCCATGTTTATGAACTTACCTTATGTTGAAATGGACACTTGACACTAAGAGGGGGGGTGAATAAGAGTCACAAAACTTTGGACAATTTTCCACTTTTCATAAATTAACTGAACAACATATATTTATTTCATTTTCTCAACCAATATATAAAAGAATAAATATTTTATTTATTTATTTAACTTAACTGAATACTAAGATCAATATTTTAATATATTCAACTTCAAGTAATTATGAGAGACCCATCTCTCTGTTACAAGACCCAGCTTGTAGTTCTCAAATGCAACTCAGAAATGAGGAATCCAACCCTCATAACAAGTCCCAAATTGTTGATCTTAGATCCAACTGAGATGTGAGGAATCTAATCCTCATACAAGACCCAGCTTGTAAACATGCACCAACCTAATAGAATGAAACTTTATTCAATCCATTATATATAAATGTATATACTTCAACAAAATCAACCACAAATTCTTCTCACGATTATTTATTCTTTATGTAGTCTTCCAACTCATGTGAATTTGAATCATTATGTCTTTTGATATTTGAACCATTGTACCTTTTCATTTAAACAATAATATTAAACTTTAAATAATATCATTTTTCTTTTATTCATAATGCTCATGATTTAACTCTCTTAATGATAACTGTGTGTTAGTTCTTTTGTCTTCATGAGTTGATCACAGACATGGATCAACTCATTATATCATAATCATTCTTCTGTTGTGTTCTCAGTTCACCAACAGATCATATTTGATATTTTATCGATTCTTTGTAATGTTCTAGTGTTAACTCTCTGTCGAATTAAATCTTTATGAGCCACTTCCTTCAAACTATTTACATATGAACATATTTGAAAAACCATGGGATTATTGTCTAAGTGATGTTCCCAGCTCCTTATGGATTATTTGTTCATAACCTATGACTGGGGGATAGAACCTAGTTCACTGGATTTCAATGTTCAAAGATTTTTCTTTGACAATCATCTAATCTTCTGGACTTTTCAATTTCTCGAAATGGTAACCTCTCACACAGGTTTATTCAATGGCTGGCATGATTTCCAGAACCAAATCAATGGTTTGGATCCAATCCTTACTCATTATTTTACTTCTTAATCCAGTGGTTATGACTTAATCTACGGTTGATATGGATGGATCTCATTTACTTCAGAACTTCATCTTTCACGACTTCCAGTATTTTCAAACATTAAACCTCCCAAAGTATATTTCCTTGAAATAGATCGTATGTTCATTATTTGTTCTTCCATTAGTTAGACGATCCTGGCTTGTCCAGAGGTTTCGAAGAAATCAACGACCATGAATTAATCTATAGGTGAGTGAACGGTTCTTGTTTACTTCGAGAATTCAGAACTTTGTCCTTCTTATGACTTACTCTATCCTTCCACTCAACTTGATCCAATGGTTGAGAATTCTCTCAGAGAAAATCAACGATCAGGGATGATTGAGGGGTCCCAATTAGCACGACGTTTAAAACTATCGTCGAGTTCCGTAATGGAAATTGCTCGGTGGTAGTGGAACTGATTCCAAATATAGATCTATTAGTGGGTGACCATCGACGATTGGTGTGTATTGCGGAACCGTAACTTGCGCATGGTTTATCCCATTTCCCAAAATACGCAATTTGAAGTTCTGTGATTGTTGGTGGATCAACCAAATTCTTCTATATTTGAATTGATGAGATATGATGGTCTAGACTAATTTTGGGATTGGAAATAATGTGTAGTTTATTTCTCCCTTCAAACTCCGCAATCTGTCCCTACCCTTGATCTGGTGCTTCCATATCCAATAATCACGACTTGATCTAATCGTTTATTAGTCCTCCAACGGTCCTTCTCTTGTCATATGACGGTCTAAAATAATTGTGGGATTGGAAATAACATGTTGTTTAATTCTCCCTTCATGCTCCACAATCAATCCATGCCCTTGATCTGGAGCTTGCGTATCCAATGGTCATGACTTGATCCGATCATTGATGAGTCCTCCAGTGCGTTATCTCTTTTGAGATTTTGGGTTTATACTTGGTTTCCAACTAAACCAAGGTTATCTCTATGCTCTGATCTTGTGGAATGTAATACGCTTCCTCTCCTAAGCTTTTAGGAAGATTCCTTTGCACCTCACGTTATGTCTTCTACATGACTCCTCCTTGAAACTATCTCAATGAACATGATTATTCCTTGAATCCTTTGGAGTTTTCCTGTGGGGATTTCGATCCCGATGTCATTTATACAATGTGTTCTTCCTTCTGAGCTTTGATTGATGTCATTTCTTCTGAGCTTCTCATCTTGAATCTTTGCATACTTTTTTGACATTTTCATTCTCTACTAACTGTTAAATATTTTCATTCTCTTCTAATTTTTATACTATTGACATCAATGAAAAATCATCAATGACAACTCATCAATGATCACTTTATCATAAAAACTTATCATCACATCACAATGACATCAACTATTGACATCAATGACAACATATCAATGACAATATGTCCAACAATCTCCCCCTTTTTCATTGAGGGAAACATTCTAACTTCATACCCAAACTCCCCCTATGATGATGCTTCTCTCATATGAAGTTACTCTCCCCCTTTGACATCAATGGAAAAGGGTTTCTCCCCCTATGATCACCCTATGTCAGTCTGCATGTTATTGACCAAAATATGAACTCGGGTAACTCCCCCTACAATCATGCTATGCCTTCCATAACTGAATGAATCCCCTTGTCAATATGTTTTGTCTGCCTCTCACTACCCTCCCCCTTTGTTTCTGAAAGGGTAGTTCTTCCTAACAAGATTTCTTCCCCTGTCAATTTACTGACTATTTATCTCATTCTATTGGAATATTTGTTTCCAAATAAGTAGTCTTATTGATACCAACTTGTAGTGATACCCATTTGTAGTGATCAAGTCTTTCAAAACTTAATCTAATTACATTCTTATTTAATAACCAAAATACTCCTCCTGATTTTTTACTAACTTTCTTTTGTCAAATAGAACAAGAGTATGAATCTTACTGATCTTTTTTTGCTTTTTTTATCTGCTTCTTATTCTTCTTTGATATTTCAAAGGAATATCAATTGAGGAATGATACCAATTGATTTAAATACTACTTTTGTTATCAATTGATCTTTGTTGAATGAAACTCCTTGAAATTATTTTCTACCTTTATTTTTCCTCTTCTTGTATTCTACAACTAACCCTACCAATGATTTTTCTTTTGACCACTAATCTATAGATAGTCAAGATTTTCCATATGTTAATTTAAAACCTTTTGGCATAATTGTTTGATTTTGTAGAAACCAATTTAAACTTATTTTTGTATTTTCTTTCTTTTACTAACAAATTATGACATCATCATAATTTGATATTGTCCCGTATTCTTCTAAAGGCACTTCCATTTCTTGGGCTTGATTTATTTCATATTGAATTTCACATTATTTATTAGTGCCTTCACCCATCATGTTCTTATTATTAATTTCTTCATTTTCAGGTGTAATATGATCTTTCTTGATTTATCCTTCATATTTTCTTCTCCATATCTTTCTATGAGATATTCTTCTTTTTGGATCTTCTCTTTCTAATTGTTTTTTTGGAGATTTTTCATCTCCTTTCTTCTTCCAACTTTTATTAGGTTTTCTTACTGACTTGAATGAATTATTTAAGGATTGAAAATTTGAACTCTTTCAAATTTGGGATTTGTGCCCAAACCTATCACAGTTGTAACATCTCATTGTATGACAAAATTTTATTGTGTGCCCAACAAAATTACATCTACAACATTTAACTGAGTTTTTGGATTTTCTTGTATATCCTTTCTCTAGTTTTTTGCAGTCCATTTCTTTATGGACAAAGCTATGACAATAAAAATAATAGCCATTGAAGGTTTTTCGGTTCTTGATTTTATTTTGTCTTGAGAAATATGTCACCTTATTTTCTTCTTCCTTTTTAGTTCTATAACTTCCTTCCTTAAAAAGTTCATGACTTGTAATTTCTTTGTAATTGCACCTTTTCCTTTTGAGAAGGATAATCCTTTCTCATGTTTGCAAATGGTGATCCATTTGTCATTGTATTCTTTCTTATTGTATCCAAGACTAGTTTTGTCATCATTTGATCTTTGGCTCTTAGAAATTTTATCTAGGATAGCTAAACTATTCTAGAAATTGACAATCTTATTTGTCCTTTCATTCATGCTTTTGAGATTGACTATTTCTAACTTCAAAATGTGATATAATTCTTCATTTTTAGTCAATTGAATCTTCAGGGATTCTTCCACTTCTTTAGCATGTTCAAGTTGAGTCTTTAGATTGATGACTATTTCTTCTATCTCATCCAAGACTTCTTTGCATTTAATAGTTTTGTCATATGTATTCAATTCTTTCATAACTTTTGTTAGATCAAAAAATTTAGTTTTCAATTTTTTGATTTCTTCCCTGTAGTCTAGCTTAATCCTTTTGAGGTTGATGGCTTCTAATTCAAACATTTGGCATGATTATTCATTTTTAGTTATTTGTATCTTCTGGTTTTCTTCCTTTTTCTTAGCTTCTTCAATTTGAGTCATTACATCTGCATTAGTGCTTTCATTTATCTTTTTGAAATTGATGATTTCCAATTCCAACATGTGGTAAGAATTTTCTTTCCTTGTGAACTGGATCGTTAGGTTTTCTTCACTTTCTTTAATTTACTCAAGTTGAGTGTTTAGACTGTTAATTAATTCTTCTATTTCATTTAGTACTTTTCTTTTACTGTCATGTGTCTTTAATTCTTCCATCTATTCTGTTAGATTAATAACTTTGGTTTTCAATATTTTGATCTCTTTTTGTTTGTTTTCTAGCTGAAACTTTTTGAGGTTGATGGCTTCTAATTCAAACATTTGGCATGATTCTTCATTTTAATTTATTTGGATCTTTTGGGATTCTTCATTTTTATTAGATTCTTCGATTTGAGTCATTAGATCTGCATTAGTACTTTCAATTATCTTTTTGAAATTGATGATTTCCAATTCCAACATATGGTAAGAATTTTCTTTCCTTGTTAACTAGATCTTTAGGACTTCTTCACTTTCTTTAATTTCCTCAAGTTAGGTGTTTAGACTTTTCCTTTAATTATTTTGTTTCATTGGTACTTCTTTTTTACTATCATGTGTCTTTAATTATTCTTATCTTTTGAAATTGATGATTTCCAATTTCAACATGTGGTAAGAATTTTATTTCCTTGTTAACTAGATCTTTAGGACTTCTTCACTTTCTTTAATTTCCTCAGGACCGATTATTTAGACTTTTCACTAATTATTTTGTTTCATTTAGTACTTCTTTTATTTTACTATCATGTGTCTTTAATTGTTCCATTTCTTTTGTTGAATTAATAACTTTTGTTTCAATCTTTCTTCTGTTAGATTAATAACTTCGGTTTTCAATCTTTTGATCTCTTCTTATTTGTTTTCTAGATGAAACTTGTGTTCATGCTCTTCATGGTTAGATTGATCTAACTATTGAATTTTATTCAACTCTTCAAAAATGCACATAACTGTGTATTCAATATGTTCAAGAATATTCACAGGAACTTTAATATGAATATCATTTCTTGGTTCCATACGAATCTCATCTATTGCAACTGTAACATCAGTCTTAAGATTATGTAATTTTTCTTTAGTGATTACTGAGGTATGCCTCAATTCCTTGATGAGGTTGTCTTCCTAATTGTTGACTGAGATTTGCATCAAATCTTGTATTTCAATATGATTAGAAAACTTTTTCTCTATATTATGTTCTTCAATCTGATTGCAATTTTCCTTTTCTTTATGTTGTTTCTTATCTTGATAAGAATTTTCTTCTTCTGAGTTTTTTTCTTTATTCTGATAGGAATCCTCTTTATCTGAGTCTTGTTCCTCACTTTTATAGGATTTCTCTTCTTCTTGTGTTTCATTCTGATAACAATTTTCTAGTTGGAGCCATAATTCTTTAGCATATTTGTAGTGTCTCATATTTTCTTTGACTTGGTCTGATAATCCATCTTGGATTTCTTTTAAGGATACTGAATTGTTTCTCCTTGCTTCCTTTGTAGTTTTGGTTTTTCTCTTTGAAGTAGTTAAGTGTCAGAGATTACTTACTATTGAATCCCAAACTTCAAATCCTCTTGAATTTAGATATCTTTTCATATTTTCTCTCCATGATGAATAATATGTTCCATCAAAAAATGAAGCTTCATTTTTGGTGATAACAAATTTTCCACCCATTTCTTCATAATCTAACTTGAATTTTTAAAACTGTGCCGAAGGAACCCTCTCTGATACCAGTTTTTGAAATGCACACATGACACTGAGAGGGGGGGTGAATCAGTGTCACAAAACCTTGGACAATTTTCTTTTTCATAAATTAACTGAACAACATATATTTGTTTCATTTTCTCAACCAATATATAAAATAATAAATATTTTATTTATTTATTTAACTTGAATGAGTACATAAGATCAATCTTTGAATATATTAAACTTCAAGCAACTATGAGAGACCCAGCTCTCTGTTACAAGACCCAACTTGTAGTTCTCAGGTCCAACTGAGAAATGAGGAATCCAACCCTCATAACAAGTCCCATCTTGTTGATCTCAGATCCAACTGAGATGTGAGGAATCCAATCGTCATACAAGACCCAGCTTGTAAACAAGCACCAACCTGATAGAATGAACCTTCATTCAATCCATTATATATAAATATATATACTTCAACAAATTCAACTACAAATTATTCTCACCATTCTTTCTTTTTTATATAGTCTTCCAACTAGTGTGAATTTGAATCATTGTGTCTTTTCATATTTGAACCATTGTACCTTTTTGTTTAAATGATAATATTAAATTATAAATAGTATCATTTTTCCTTTATTCATAATGCTCATGATTTATCTATCTTAATCATGACTGTGTGTCAGCTATTTTTTCTTCATGAGTTGATCATAGACATGGATCAACTCATTATATCCTACTAATGCTTCTTCTTTGTTCTTAGTTCACCAAATGGTCATATTTGATCTTTTATTGATTCTATGTATTGTTCTAGTGTTAACTCTTTATCGAATTAAATCTATATCAGGTGCTTCCTTAAAACCATTTGCATATGACAATATGCACAAAACTACAGGCTTATTGCCTAAGAGATGTTTGCAACACCTTTTGGATTATGTGTTCATAACCCATGACTGGGGAATAGAACCTAGTTCATTGGATTTCGAAGTTTAGTGATTTTTCTTTGACAATCATATAATCTTATGGAGTTTTCAATTTCCTAAAATGGTTACCTCTCACAAGGTTTTATTTGATGGCTCGCATGATTCCTAGAACTAATCAATGGTATGGATCCAATCCTTACTCATTATTTTACTGCTTAATCCAGCAGTTATGACTTAATCTACGGTTGAGATGGATGGCTCTGATTTAATTCAGAACTTCAACTTTCGCGACTTCCAGTATTTTCAATCATTAAACCTCAAGGAGTATATTTCCTCGAAACAGATCGGATGGTCATTATTTGTTCTTCCATTAGTCGGATGATCATTATTCATTCTTTCATTATTCAGATGATCCTGGCTTGTCCATAGGTTTCAAACAAATCAACGAACATGAATCGATATGTAGGTGAGTGAACGGTTCTTGTTTACTTTGAGAATTCATAACTTCATCCTTCTTTATGACTTACTCTGTGCTTCCACTCAACTTGGTCCAATGGTCGAGAATTCTCTTGGAGAAAATCAACGATCAAGGATGATTGAGGGGTCCCAACTAGCACAATGTTTAAAACTATCGTCAAGTTCCACAATGGAAACTGTTCATTGGTAGAGGAACTGATGCTAACCATAGATATATTGGCGAGCGACCATCGACGGTCAGTGTGGATTACAGAACTGTAACTTGCGCATGGTTTAACCCGTTTCCCAAACTCTGTAATTTGAAGTTGTGCGATTGTTGGTGGATCAACCATAGTTGTCAATATTTGAATTGATGAGATATGAAGGTCTAGACTAGTTATGGGATTGGAAATAACGTGTAGTTTAATTCTCCCTTCGCACTCCCTAATCAATCCCTGCCCTTGATCTAGCGCTTTCATATCGAATAGTCACAACTTGATCTGATCATTGACTAGTCCTCCAGTGGTCCTTCTCTTGCAATATGATGGTCTAGACTACTTGTGGGATTGGAAATAATGTGTTGTTTAATTCTCCCTTTGGGACATGCAACCAATCCTTTCCCTTGATTTGGCGCTTGTGTATCCAACAGTCACGACTTGATCTGATCATTGACCAATGCTCCAGTGTGTCATCTCTTTTGATATTTTGGCTTTATACTTGGTTTCCAACTGAACCAAGGATATATGCATGCTCTGATCTTGTGCAATCTAATATGCTGCCTCTCCTGAGATTTTAGGTAGATTCCTCTACACCTCGCATTATGTATTTTGCACGACTACTCCTTGAAACTATCTCAATGAACATGATTCTTCCTTGAATCCTTTGGAGTTATCCTATGGGAATTTTGATTCCGATGGAATTTCTACAATGCGCTCTTCCTTCTAAGCTTTGATTAATGTCCTTGATTATGAGCTTCTCATCTCAATGAATCTCTACATACTATTTTGAAATTTGAATTATCTGATAACTGTTAGACATTTTCATTCTCTGCTAACTATTATACTATTGAAATCAATGACAATTCATCAATGATAACTCATCAATGATAACTTTATCATAACAACCTATCATCACATGAAATGACTTCAACTGTTGACTTCAATGATAACATATCAATGGCAATATGTCCAACACCTTCATCATATATTCTCAAAAACTTGATTGACCTGGAAACATATCAAGCTTTTTAAAGACCCACATTTCTAACCTGGACACACTGCTCCACCTCAAAATTTGAATTTGAATAACTTTGACCAAATCCAACCAAGATGACCAAGTAATCGTTCACTAGTTACCTCCAGGCCCATTTAAAATCGAGTTCAACAATCCTTTTATAGTCTTCATTACATGCAATCCATCGACACAATAACATGGGATACCCAAAAAAATGGACCCAAAAAACCACCTGCTTTGACCTAAAAAACCAGATTTAACTCATTAACTCTTTCACCGAGTTCAGGTTAACCCAACATACATTTCTCCCCACATATTAAATATACCTAAATCTATGTCTAGAATTTTCATAGGTGACGTGATAAACTGAGGGTATGTGTTCCTATCCAGGTCTTATAGACATATGCCCATTTACATGCAATCAATAATTTTTACAAATCCAATGTAAATACATTTTCTTTTTAAATTTCACGGTACTCAACCATCACTACCCTGCACCTTCTATGTGAACACAGGTGGTGAGACACAACAAATAGAAAAAAATTAATCAACCATATCTATATCTCAATTTTCTTCTTTGGTGGAGTCTTATTTGGACGCTTCTTGTCTTTTCCAACAATTCTTCTTGAGATGCCCATATTTTCCACAAAACCAACATTTTCCCTTTACCCTTAATGTGTTTTGACTTAGACCTGGTTATACCTTTTTGGTCTTTCCCTCCTTCTATAGATCAACCTATGACCACCATTGCTTCTGTTGTTGAGGTTTCCTTACTACATCTTTTGCTCATCTCCTTAGACAACAAAGCTCCCACAACAGTCTCATATTCAATGGAATATGTTGAGCTAAACTACATTGTTGGGACCAGATGATCCCAAGACTCAAGCAATGAACACAATAGCATAATCATCTTGTCCTCATATTTCTACATTACATCAATACTAGATAATTGACAAATCATAGTATTGAAAACATTCAAGTGATCATCAATTTTTGTACCTTATTTCATCGCAAGTTGTACAACTACATATTCAAGAAGATTGTGTTTGTAAAGGAATTTATCATATACAGACTCTCCAATTTGTTACATAAAACTTCTTTTGTCTCCTCTTCAGTGATGTTAAACAACACTTCATCTTACAGACACAAATGAATGTTACTGAGGGCTCTTGCATCGAAATATTCCTAGTCCTTGTCTGTCATGCTTCTTGGTTTCTTTTTCTTTCAAGCCAACTCTTTTTTCAATACTTGTTGCACAAGCAAATCCCACATATTGAAATTACATAACGGAAATCTACTCTTACCACTGAATTTCACCACCTCAAACTTAGAACTCTGCACTTTCTCCACTAGTAGAAAAATCCAAAATCCATGCTTATAAAACTGAGTCTCTTTATAGTGGAGGAGTATTATTATATTACATCTTAATTCCAAAAAAACTTAATTAAAATGTTTAATACTAAAATTTAATATATAAACCTTTTATTAAAAAAATAAAGTATTCACCTTTTTAAAGGATAAAGGATACACGTCCTCCACCCACATATCTCTTAAAAACACTCCTTTAAGCACACAACATAATAATAATAGTCACCTTTTCATACAACATGTGCATGACCTCAACTTTATTAAATTTATTCCCACGAATTTCATACCATGAACTTCATACCATGAAAAAAACCTTTAATTCATCATTTTTAGATCGATGCTTATGTGGTTCTTGAATGGGAAAGATAATTTTTAGATATCGATTCTCCTTGAGTGTGGATGGGGTAGCGTATATGTGTAACCTCTCTATGGTGCACAAACAATTGACCTAAAAGTCACTCAATCACACCCTTTGGTTCGAAAAAAATATCTGGGCTCCTCAGTAATTTCGTCTTCTTGTCCTTATGTGTCAAAAACACATCCAAAGGTTCTTGCGCTCATAGGATACCTACACACAATTCTCCTTGGCTCATATGTGACACSTACTCATCCTGCTTTTATACTAATCCAGATTATTTCCAGCATGAAATGAGAGCAGAGATATAATAAATAAATGCACAGAGATATCGCGGATATAGAATGATATAACAAAAATGTATCAGAGATGAAACCATAAACACAAAGATGMAATAATACATGATTTCTATGAATGAAATGTATAGAGACTGTAAAAATACAGAGTGAAAGACTCGCTAGAATGGTGGCAGCTTATCTMTTAGAAGAGATGTGACGGATCATCRCATCTATAAGAAGATGATTATACAATGAGTATCCAAAGGCCTTTTTATCATAAATAAATTCCAAAACCCTAACCCCGAAAGATGAAAATCTAACAGTTTTGTGGAGCCCGTTTTGGGTAGTTTGGTGTATCAACTTCCCAGGGGTATAATTTTGGCATACAATCTTTGTTTGGGGTGCATGATAGCTTGTTGGAAAGATATCGTAGAGGATATTCATTTAGGGGGATCAATCATAGAATTTTTCTATCATCAAGGAGATTGATCCCCAAAAACCTTCATTTAGGCCCTCAAAATGGCCCCAGAAGTTAAAAACTGCTAAAAATAGTAAATTACCAAAATTGCCAGAAAAATGTTTTGAGCCAGTTGGAAAAGGTGGGTGGCCACCAATATCCACCTAGATCAATCCTCCCTCCTTAGGAAGCAATGGTATCCATTGCGTTGAGTTCCCAGGGGGAAGGGAAAAATGTTTGTTGAATCTGGATCTTGATGAGTTACTTTCCTTGTTGGAGAAGTTGCGCTGCTTAGCTTGATGAAGGTTTTCATGAACATGTTATTGGCAGGGTTGACTCTATTCAACTAGTCAGGATACCTGAGATGAATGTGTGTAAAAGTAATCTTTATGTTTTGCTACAATCTTTTCGACCTGCTTTTGTTGGACAGAAGGTGCTTGGGTTGAGGCTATAGTGGTTGTAGTATCCTTTTGTTCACCTTTTGAACAGATTGTGAAGAAGTTGAATTTTGTGGTATGAGATACTACCTCACGACATTGTTTAGGTGGAACAGTAGTTAGAACTACCTTTGGTATTCTGTAGAGATGACCGCCCAGAGAAACAATGAAACTATGGGGTCGAGACTCATAAACAACACATTGTTTCCACATATATGGTTGGTCCAAGATAACATCACATAAATCTAGTGGGGAAACATCACATAATACCTCATCCTTGAAGGGTTGGATGTCGTATGAAAATTAGCACTGTTGGCTGACACAAATATCTCATCCTTGGCGATGCCACCTGATAATGTACGGATGTGGGTGTGGTGTTGTCGACAATCCCACCTATTTTATGACCTCTACTGAGATGAGGTTCTTTTGGCTTCCTCTATCAACAATAAAATGAAGAAAGGTCCCATTCACCCACATCTGTGAATGAAAAATGTGCTCCCCCTCTTCAGGATCTAGTGGTTCTTCTGTTTGAATTGTTGTGGTCGCGACAATAGCAGTGGGATCTATGTCGATGATCTGTCTTTTACCAGTATTTTCAGAATTAGATTTTGAATAAGGGTTTGTCTCCTTTAATTTGATCTCGGCCACCAATGACTGTTTTGAGTGACATTCCTCAATGTTGTGCCAGGGGATTTTGTGGAAATCACACCATTTTATGGTGTCCTTATTTGTCTTTCTGTGACCCTTATTTTCCCGTGGCTTGGACTGGTTTTCGGGAGACTGTTTTTTAGGGCTATATTTATCATACTTTAGTTGTTGCATATTTGAAACCCAAAATCTCATTTGTTCTGGTGCTTAAATTTCTTCTTGATTTTAACAGCATATTGATAAGCAACACCAAGTGATGAGATGTTCAGAAAATCCATTTCAATTTGGATGTATCCGTGTAGAGCCCCACGGTATTTCAGAACCAAATTTCATTTAGAGTCTTTCATACCCATCTTGGTGTGCAAGGTATGGAAGATATTGGTGAACT
>SNQJ01S0051464.1:79469-91670 GCA_010110895.2 Picea sitchensis | reverse complement strand
AAGTGAATCGTCAGACCGGACGCCGCGGGAGGAGCAGGAGGCAGCAGAAAGCCTCCCGACAACGAAAGAATCTCAAAGCGCCCTTGTAGAGACACGACTGTTCCCGGCACTGCAGGTTGGTGGAGGGTAACATTGCTCACGCTCCCTCTGCCGCTTAAAACACAAATACCCTGCTGTCTCCTGCAGGCGAAGGTGGCCACGGTCTCTCCTATGTCGCAGCCATTGGAGATATGGAGCACATGGACGCGGAGCGAGTTGGGGTTCTCCTGGTTCATCATGGTGATGGGGGGCTTGGACTTGTTCTTGGAACCGGCAGGTCTGCCTCTGGGTCTCTTGGGTCCAACTTCACCACCAACTCCAGGCGGGGCTTCTAGGGTTTTATGATTTTCTCTGGATCTCCTTTTGCCCCGACCGCCTTTCGCGCTGTTTTCGTCCTCATCGGAAATGTGCAGGTTCCAATGGTCCGACCGCGCGGTTGGTTCGACCATGGCACCACCTGCCTTGCACGACTGTAATATATATATTTATTTTTCTCCACTCCCGGAATTCGGATACAAAACGAAGCACAAGTTAGCTGTAGATGTGGGTCAATAGGAGCCGAACTCAAATAGCAGAAGTGTAGATGTATTGGACGACGAATCGATCCCTGGACTTGGAGCTTGGAGTTGTGCAAAATAGCGAGAAAAGAGGAGGCCGAGATATACTAAAATGAAAAAGAAAAGGGGAGAGCAGGTTAAAGATAAAAGATAGAGATAGAGAATCTGTGGGAACAGGGTTTGCGTGGCCTGGTGCTCCAATGAGACACGGTGGGGTGGTGCTGGACCCTGCCTTGTCTGATTCGCAAACAAATGCTTATGAATTTGGAATAGAATTCTCTAACTCTTAACAACCGTATCACACTAACCGGTGATATGCGGGACATGTACCTCCATTATTCCTTTTCTCTCCCTTAACATGTAAGCCACTAAAACGTTTTTTTTCTGGAGGAATTCTCCCCCTAGAACCATTCAATGAACGTTGAAGGGAACGTTGAAAACTTAAGCGAATTTGTAAACATGTCATGATGGTACCCTGCACATCACGCGAAACTACACATTGAGAGAAAGTGAAAGCAAGATTCGGAAATGTTCATCATCACGATGGTTTCCTCTTGCTTTCTTTTCACACAGCTCTTTGGTTATGGAAATGATAAGTTGTGTCTACATACGTTGGAAAAGATAATGATGATCTTAGAATGTGATTATTTCCGATTTCCAAAATTGTGCACGTGATCTTAATTATAATGAAAATTGAGATAAATTTTGAAATTGTTTGATTTTCATTGTAAAAAAATATTAATAAATTTAAGTAGCAATTGTATTTGAAGATGTAAAAAATACCATGTTATAAGGTTGAAAATTCAAATTAGATGTAGATTTTTCTTGTAAAAATAATATTAATAATTGAAAATTCAAATTGGATGTAGATTTTTCTTGTAAAAAAAGTATTAATAAATTTAAGTAGAAATTGTATTTGGAGATGTAAAAAGTACCATGTTATAAGGTTGAAAATTCAAATTGGATGTGAGAGTAGGACGACTACATGTGATACTTTAAGGGGACATGGCACACCGCTGAAAATTCAAATTGGATGTGAGAGTAGGATGATCACATGTGATACTTCAAGGGGACATGGCACACCAAGTCCCAAGTTGAAAGAAAATTGAAGATGTTGATACAATTTTTTTCAAAAGTGTTGATATACCTTTCATTAGAAGTGCCAATGAACAAAATTTAAAGTTGGTCGAAAAATTCATGTTTTTGACTAATACAAATGTGTATGTAAATGTTTACACATAAATTATTTTCTTCCAATAAAAATTGTTGTAGTGTTTTTCTTGGATTGTTTCATAGTTAAACAAGTGTAAATCCATAGAATTTGTATAACCCTATACAAAAGAAGACTATAAGAAACATAAGTTTAAATATGAATATAAAAAAATTTAGCAAAAAAAAAATGGTGCTTTCATCATATATCATAAAGTTATTTAAAACTGTCACATTTCCATTGTAAGTGCTTGTTGAGTGTACAAGACACTAAATTTTTTCAAAAGTTTTGGGTACCACTTTGTTTTGATTTTATAAACATTTTAATATGCTTTGGTTTTATGATTTCATACATTTCATATAGAGTGACATATGTTTTAGTCATAATGAAAAATGTAAATTAAAAAAAATCATAAAATAATTTGAAAGAAGTAGTATTTATAAAATCAAAATTTATTAAAATAGTAGATAAAAAATTTTAATGCATAAAGATGAGCATTTTTTCAAAATTCACCAATGACACTTAAGAAATTTAGAAAGCGTCGTTACATGTGTTTTTCCAATTGCCAATGGACAAACTCTAAATTTTGTCAAAAATATCATGTTTTTTTACCGTCATAGATACACGTTTAGTTGGGAAGGTTTCGTATGGGGTCATTGGCTATAAACTAACATTAACCAAATGGTATTGTCATAGGCACTTTTTTCAAAAAATGTTATGTTCTATTGTTGTGTCGAGAATTTTGTGCAATACCATGCATTCGAGAATTTTGTGCAATACGATGATTTTTTGAAACTTCTAGAAACAAATAAAACCATGGGGTTTTTCGACTCTTGGACAATGAAACTGGTCTTTAATGCATCAATTTCGTGTCTACGGTGTCTAATTGGCATTCATTTAATCAAATTTAATGAATTTGATTCACGTGAGTGATATCCTATCATCATATTGCTTGGATTTAGTCCATTACGATTTAAATTAAAACCTTACTCGTCATATTTCTCACTTTATTCATGGATTTGAAACAAAGCTCTAGGAAATTGGAGCATTCACATTTCTGTTTGTTATGAGATATTTGGGTTGAGATAAAAAAAAATTGTAGAGATGATCAATCACAGTGTTTTGAACCGTGTTTGTTTAGATTGATAAAAAAGGGTAATTAATTTAAATGAATTTAATGGAAATTATTCTCAGAAATCTCACATGGTGACTGGTTCTTAATGATATGTTGGTATTAGTTCTATTTCGTTGTCTATAAAAATTGTGTTTCAAACGTGATTTTTTTTAAAATTAAAATTCATTTGGTTGATTTAATTTAAAAAAAGAAAGAGTGATTTCTCTATGTTTTTCTCATTTTCAAGAAACATGCCACCAAGGAAGACACTATAACGATTTTGTTACGACCACAAACAACGATGTATAATAGGTAAAAAAAAAATTCATGAATTAGAAAATTAAAAACTTCATGACATAATTAATAACATCACAAGTTACAGATCATCATAATTTAATAACGACACATTCAACGCATGAACATAATTAACAGCGACGCATAATCAACGCATAATCATACAGAGCGACACACTTCAACACAACACGATCAACTTAAGAAAATACACTAAATGATCAACCACCTCACCGAGTAATAAATAACTAGCCGCCCAACCTATCCTGCATGGTTAGGACGCTCAACCCCAGGATTCATCCGATTGATTTTGACCATTTAAGGTATCAATGATGGTGACTGTTTTGAGGAACAAGGAGGTGTCTAATTCCCACTAATCCAATATAGCTGAAATCAACTAGATCCATCCATCAATCTTAGTCATTAATTATTCATGGTGCAAGAGTAATCATCAACTTTATTTTCAAGGCACAAGCGTAAGCTAATTACTGTATCAATCATACACCAACATTAATTCATGGCGCATGAATAATCTAACAACTTAATTAATCATACATAACATTATTTTCAAGGTGCACAAGTAATCTAATTAATTAATGAATCATACATTAACATTTTTTTCAAGGCGCACAAGTAATCTAATTGCTTAATTAATCATACATTAACATTATTTTCAAGGCGCGTAGGTAATTTAATTACTCAATCAAACTAAACATCGTTCATTAGTGCGAGGAACATTCCATTTTAATTAAATCATCATTTGAAAATAATTAGCATAATTGAGTAAGGGAATATGAGCTAAGGACTTATAACATCCAAGAAAGCATACGTAAGATTCCATTACTAAGAAGAGACCTATTAACGCCCATCTTTAGAATCTCGCCTAAGTTAAATTCATTTATATCAAGCATCATAGATCATTTACCTCTAGTTATCATAATAAGGGATAACCCTTACATAACCCACTATTTATAATGAATTAAGACCATCATAGGTTAAGAACACTCTATCCTTATCTTGAGTAATTCCTTTAAATTGTATTATATAAAGTGTATCACATCATCATGGGTCATATCTAGTTATCCACTTATTGAAATTTCCTAACTAACCTTTTATAATCTTAAATGTACCATACTAAAAAAATTCTATCTTTATCATGGATCATATACAAATGTCAACTTTTCAATTTTCTAACTAATGTTTTAAGTTAAGTAAACAATAGTAATAAATTACATCCAAGTGTCATTAATTCCAATATTTTTGCATAACTTATTAGTGTAGGTTAAATTATGTAAGTTATTACTTTTCTAGTTGTAAGCATTAACCCGTTGCTTGAATAACATTAAGTTATAAATAATAGTTGAAGAGTAGTTTAAGTTTATGGATAAGGTTCTCTTAAAGATGTAAAGTGGGATGATAAGGTTTAGTGTCAAAGTGAGAGTTAGATGGCAAGGGATTACAACTTCCATAACTCACTAAATTTACACCGGAGTCATTCATTCAGTTTATGGGACCACAAGCGATGTTGACCAGTAAAGTTTAAAGGTAAAAGAAGTGCAAAACCTCAACCTGTGTCACTGCCAGAAGGTAAGCTTTGGTGGAGAAAAAGGCAAGCTTTGGTGGAGAAAAAGGGATTGATGCACCATATTTATTTAGTAACCTGGAACGTAGGACGAGGCCATTGGGATCTCATGTTCCAACCAGATTTCGCACAGGGATTCAATTCTTCCACTCTCAGAAGAACTTATAATGTGGTTGGTACCACGAGGAGAGCACTAAGCACCCAACAGTAGTGCTGAAACAACTTGAAGGGGAACGAAGGCCAGATTCGATTCAATCGCACAAGGCCCCTCCCACCTCTATGCACCCTTCGAAAACGATGGTTCCATACCATTTCAGATTAAATGTAGATGGGACAATGCTTGGAACCATGCCTGGGTGAAATATGGGTGACCGGAATAAGGGTGGTATTTTTGAACTGTCAATAACTAACCATTTCTGGTCAAGGTGATCTAGAGGTTATCCTGTGATTTACATGCTGCCAATGGGTTTGTTTTTCTGTGAGAGGAAGAGAAGTAAACTTACTATGTTGTCTAGTAAGATGGAAGGAAACAAAAAATGGGAAGAATCGCAAGGGAGAAGGGGCGCATTAAAACTGGCTGAGAGAAACTCATTAAAAAAAAAGTTGGGTGAAATCTGAGGCATTTTCAACATGGAGAAATCATAAAAACAAATCGAGAAGGAACTCTGAGGGAATATTCCAGGAATAAAAATGTAGGTAAACCCCAAGCAAATCGCAGAGAAAAAAAAACGTGGGTAAACTCCAAGAAAATCACAGAGAAAAACACAGGGTAAGTTGGTTGAAGGTCTTTGAGTAAAAACGCTAAGGAGACAAAACGTTTCTGAATAAAATCCGAGCTCTGAAGAGAGGACAGGGATGCAGTTTTTTTTTTTATTAAAAATTTCAGAATGGCAAGTGTCATCTCCTCGTTGAATTTAGGCAGTCAATCACACACGAAGACTTAATGTTGGGCTGTAGAATGCTGCGCAATATAGAAAGGCCAGGAACAATGAGGCGAGGCAAGGCCAGGCCAGACCGAAAAAGATGAAGAAAACATTGAGAACATGATCAGATGTGTTGGTTCAGTTAGGGAGTATACGATTGGGAGATGGAACTGAGCATCCAACGTTTTCGGTTTAGAAGGGAAAAGTTGTCAAATCAAACTACTCACTTCACGAGTCATATCCTATACTGCTCATCTTCACTTTTCTTTGTCGATTTTTGGTTTTATGGTCAATGCGTGAAGGATCCTAAGATTCACTTAAGGAATTGTCCAAGTATCGAGGATCATAGTTACATTGGACTGTGTTTGTGATGGGAAGAGTTGTGATCACGAGATGTTACCCAAATAATTGTCGAACCATGGATTAAGTGTTTAATTAAGGAATTACTGAAATAGGGGTCTGCTAGTTTTAATAAGGGGATAGAATACCATGGATAGAATAGCATGGAGTTAATAAAACGTTGATGCTGCAATCGACTTAACACTGGTAATAAACATTTGATTTAAGACAATTCCATAATTGGTACATATAGATATATCGAGAAATTTCCACTTCCGATATAACGCAAGGGAAAAGCCTCAATTATACAATCTCTCTCTCATATCTGATGAGCCCTCAAGGAGATGGTCTATACAATATCAATATTATATACAGTGTACAACAAATTATAACAACTAGAATGAACAATAAAAATCAATGCAATTATAAATTCCACAAAATACCATAACTGATGATGAAGATGGCCTAGAGAAGATCTTCGGCAACTTGCAGTCCTTCCGAATTCACGCTTTCTAATCGTTGTGACTTCACCGGTAGCTCCCAGACAACATTAGGGGTACTCTTCTTCCCCCTTAGCCTCCCGAGCTGCAAAGGGGCCACACACACATGCAACCAAAGATTCCCTAGTTCCCAACTTTCCTCGCAAGGTAGAACCACCACTCTCTCTCAAGCTGAGTATTTCAACTCTCACAAGTAAAACCAATCAAAATTTATGCAACATAACGTTACCCATAACCAATGTGTTTCATTTCTCATCTAATCCATTTGTTTTATAGAATTTCCTCATGACACAGACGCTTCACTTTTCAATTAAATAATTTAGAATTATTTCCCCCTTAACACTTGTCATTATTTCCTTAGGTGGCATAAGTAATTGCACATTTTATTTTAATTAAATTAAATTTCGCTCACCCTTCCTAAAAACGTTCCTTAAATCACTCCTAGTTGTCTCTTTATTCCCCTTATTTCCAATTAATGACTGACAGTTTTTTAAAACAGAGTTGAGTTAAAATAGGATTATTCTTTAGTTAGACTAGTGTTAACTAGACTCTAGATACTTTTCTATGTGCACACATTCTTTCATTCTTTATTCCTTTCTTATCTTAAATTCCAACTTGGTATTTTCTGCACACATGTGTATTGTATTAATTCTTTAGGCTTATTTTGTAGTGTCCCCAAAGCCGAGCCCCGTTGCAAACCATGTTCTGAAAGAAATTGTAATTATGTTTTATAGGCTGGTGAGCCAAGTTTTTATAAGCTAGTGGCTTATGTGATTGTTAGGCCAGAGAGCCTAAGGCTTGGAGGCCAAGGGCCTAGTTTTGTACTTGTATGTATGCAAAACATTTAATAAAATTTTAAACACCGCTAGGTGCAGATCGACCACAATGAATGAGTGAAGGGGGACTGAGCTTCCATAGAGAAGGCAAGGAATTAGGGGATGGAAGGTGGGAAAGGGGATAAGTGTTGAGCCTAGGGGCTAAGCCTAAGGATCTTAAGCCTAGGAATAATATTTTACTATTATTCCAAAAGAACATGGGCCATTTATGTTTTATCCTAAGTTTATGGCAAGGGGAGGACGTACAAGGGTGATGCATGTGGGTGGAATGCATGCAGTTCCATTGGTGACAAGTGTCAACCCTGACGCATGCGAATAAAATGGCCAAGATGAGCCGTGAGAAGGATTCCTCCTCCATTCTACCCGATTTCTTGAACGCATACAGAGCCCTGGATAGTACGACCAACCCAACTCCTGCAGAGGAATCCTCGTCCATTCCTGAGAGTCAAAAATTCTGTGTTGTCTTTGATAATCGGTGTGCATCCTCTATCCGACTGATTGAACCCATGCATGGAGGCTCTGTCTCGAAGTCGTGACCCTGAACCATTTCGCCATTGTTGAACTAGTTGAAAGCCTGTGTTTGGTTCTGTAAATCCGTGTACACCTCTATTCTATGAGCCGAGAAGCCTATGTTTGTTTCTGAAGAGTCGGTTTCACCTCCGTTCTGAGCCGTGGATTCTGTGTTGACCCCTGCGGGAATTACTCATCATGCATTCCCTTGAACCATCACTGTGAGGCCTCGAGCCATTGCTGAGCCTATTTGAGAGGCCTGTTTTTGTATTTCCAGTTGGCTATGGTGACCACGCAGAGCTGGACTGCGTGTGGCTTGATGGCCAGCGCGAGTTGTGATTCAGCATGTGAGTGATCTCTCTCTAGGTGAGGGAGGTGGTTGTTGTTGGAAGAGGTTTCTTCCAGAGAGTGTCCAGCACCAGCTTTAGGCTTTGAGACTTCCTGATTCAGCCTGTTGCCGAGACCTAGAGAGGGAGGTTAGCACCGATGGACTGTGCTTGTGAAGGTGTATACTCCTAGGCGGAACATGCATGTGCGGAATGAGAGTCTGGTAGTAGTGGGCATAAGATGGCATCCTGGGAAGAATCCTTCCAGATTTTGTGTGTTGTTTTCCCTGTAACCTCAGCCTAGCCTAGGATTCCTTGCCTTGGGGTGGAGCTTAATCCCAACTCGGGGGTGACCCACTGCTGAGCTGATGAGCAGTGCGGTCTAAGGCTGGGAGGTTCGTGGTAGGCCTGCACTTGGTTGGTGGATTCTATCATTGTTAAAAGATAAGTATATGATTACGCTTTAATCATGTTTTGCATGATTCTACTTCTTATGTTATCATGACTTCTACTATGTATATGAATTAATATGAAACACTATTGATTGTTAATTATAGCAGTAAATAATAAGTTTTACTCTGAGCTTAAATGTGTTTATTTGTTTAAATGCATGTGGATTATATAATACCTGTATGAGTTATGTATAAAGTGGTGTTATAGATTTATTTAAGAGCGTTTAGGCCTTGGTAGCCAGAAAATGTGTGCTACAGTTTGGTATCAGAGCCAAGGTTTCGACATTGAGCCTAGATGGGCCAATGGAGCGGTCTATGGACTGAGAGTGCAAGGGAGATTGGGTCTAGAAGGCCAATTTCAAACCTTGGTTTGCTCCGAAGTGTCGAGGAGTTACTTGACAAGTTTTAAGCTCAGGAGGTTTAGCGGCATGTGAAACCGCAGTTGGTGTGGTCTATGGCCACGGGGAGATAAGTCTCCACACCAACAGTGTTAGAACCTTAGAATATGCTCGGGAGGGAAGGTGAACCCTCATGACCGTCAGATCTGGAGAGTGTGCGCAGGGATTAAATTCCTTTTGATTTGCACAGGAGTGTGGGAATCGTGATACGCGGAGGAGTAAACCGTAGATTTTGGGATTTCGCCAGATGGAGGTTCGAGATGTGGAGTGCACGAACTCCAGATGCCCGAAACCTGGAAATGCCGAAAAGATCTATGTCGTTGATCTGAGGAGGGGATCTGACCATTGGATTCCATGCTTGGAATGGACGTGGGCACATGAGAGTAACGAAACCGATTTTTTGGAATTCAGAAATTGGAATGACAAAATGTTGGGAGTCACTGCATCTTGAAATCCCGGGTACCGAAGACCCGAAACCCCGAAAAAATGAAGTCCTGAAATTGTAGAGCCGAATGAGAACTCAGAAAACTTATTTGAATTGAAATGTCTTTTGTCCTTGTTCATATTGGCTTATAAATGTTGTGGATTGTTCGTGAAGTTTTGATGGCCTGACAAACTTCGAATTGAAATGCACAGTGCATGTGTAGAGTTCAATGAAGAGTCAGAACTCCAGTTAACCAATGTCGAGTATGGAGTGGGAAAAGGTGCAGATTGCCCCCGAAACAGAGGATGAATGAGAAAGAAGGGATGTCAACGTGGAAGTGAAAGGATCGAACTCCAATGGGCACGAGAAAGAGAAGGATAAGGAAGGACATATGATGAAACTCATAGAAAGATTGTAGAAATATGCCCAGGCTTGCCTAGCTGATAGTCGAAAGCTCATGAAAACAAGGAATCGACAGGGTGAATTCAACTTAAAAATGTTGAAGAGCCTGGAACGAATAGAAAAGAAATTGGAAAAAGAGAGTGACACAAGCAGATCAAGAAGTGTCAAAACCCCTAAGAGGAGAAGAAGATCGAGGAGTGGTAACAGACAATACCGTCTCTCCCTAAATCATTTTGGCAAGGAAACACACAGTAGTTCAAGCTCGTCTCCTACCAGAAAACACCGAAAATCTGGAAAGGATGAATTGAAAGGGGAGATGAACAAGATTAAGCCTCCAACATTTTATGGAGAACATAAGAAGGAGGAAGATGACGAGACATGGTTGTTTGGCATGAGGAAATATTTCCAACTGTAGAATTATTTCGCCCATGCAGAAGGAAGAATTGCAATGTATCAACTTAAAGGAAAATCATCCATGTGGTGGGATCAGTTTGTACAAGTGCAACACATTAGAGAGAAAGAGGTCACTTGGAAGGAATTTAAGAGGTATTTCGAGAAGGAATACCTGACTAAAAGGTATTATGACATAAAGATGAAGGAGTTCTTCGAACTCAAGTTGGGCAGCATGACCATTGATGAGTATGAACGAAGTTTTCTGGAACTACTGAACTATGTTTCGTTCATCAAAGACGAGGCTGTCAAAATTCAAAGGTATCTGAGTGGACTGCCACCTTCCATTGGTGACAAGATTTAGTATGATGATCCTAAGACCATGGAAGAAACCATAAGAAGGGAAAAATGCCTATACGAACAACAAAGAGAAAATCCTACCTTTCGGAAGGCTTAGGATGACCAAAAGAGGTTTAAGAAAGAACAGAGGCAGAAGGGAAACAAACCTCACATTTTTAGAAACAGTCTTCAGGGAAAACCATCATTTAGAGAGTCGAGAATGAATGAAGAGGGAGCACAAAGACAGAAAGATACCCATTCAGTGTTGGGGCTGTCAAGGAAACCACAAGTACAAAGATTGTCCCCATAAAAATGGTAAAGTGAGGACTGTTCAACAAGATGAAACAATGGAGGATATGGGCAGTAGAATGTTGAGGATCTATGTAGCCTTGGACAACAAGCAAGCAGAATTTCAATCGCACATGATTGAAGTGGAAGTTATGATTAACAACCGACCACTAATTAATTTAATTGATTAAGGGGCTAGCCATAGTTATGTAGATCCTAGAGTGGTGGACAGTGTGCATCTAACGAGAAGCAAACATGAGAAGTCTTGGTTAGTGCAGTTAGCCATAGGGACCAAGAGGAAGGTCACTAAATTGGTTAAGTCATATTCAGTAGACATGAAAGAAATGAGCACTAAGGTTGAATTGAACATTCTTCCTTTAGGCTCATACGATTTCTTAATTGGGATGGACTGGTTGGACCAGTACCATACCCTTCTCGACTATCGTAACATGAGATTTACATGTCTGGACAAAGAGGGAAATCAGGTAACAGTCCAAGGAATTCCCAGAGCCATGGCTGTTAAGGAAATCTCAGCCATGCAGCTGAAGAAATGTTATCGGAAAGGCTGTCAAGTATTTTCAGCTTGGGTGGAAGAAGCATTCCGAGATATAGTCTCGAATATGGAAGATCATGAGGTACTCAAAGAGTTCAAGCACGTATTTTGGGAAGCACCTCGACTACCTCCGAAGAGAGACATCGATTTTTTATAAATTTGATGCCTAGAGCAACTCCAGTTTCGAAGGCTCCTTATAGAATGAGTACACCAGAGCTGAAAGAGTTGCAATTGTAGCTCAAAGAGCTACTAAAGAAGGAATACATTCTCCCCAGTGTGTCACCGTGGGGTGCCCCGGTCCTATTCATGAAGAAGAAAGATGGGATGCTGAGACAGTGCATTGATTTTCGGTAGTTGAATAAGGTCACTGTCAAGAACAAGTATCCTCTGCCAAGGATTGATGACCTTTTTGATCAGTTGAAGGATGAAAAAATATTCTCAAAAGTAGACCTCAGATATGGATATCACCAAGTGAGAATAAATGATGAGGACATTAGAAAGACCACCTTTAGAACAAGGTACATTCATTATGAGTTCACAGTGGTGCCGTTTGGATTGTCAAACACACCTGTTGTTTTCATGTGCTTAATGAATGGGGTGTTCAGAGATTATTTGGACAAGTTTGGCATAGTCTTCCTGGACGATATCTTGGTGTATTCCAAGACAGAGGAAGAACATGAGAAACACCTGAGAATGGTGTTGCAGGTGTTGAGAGAACACCAGTTGTA
>SNQJ01S0051464.1:45479-76083 GCA_010110895.2 Picea sitchensis | reverse complement strand
TGAAGGTGTATACTCTCGGGCGGAACAGGCATGTGGGGAATGAGAGTCTGGTAGTAGTGGGTGTAAGATGGCATCCTGGGAAGAATCCTTCCAGATTTTCTATGTTGTTTTCCCTGTAACCTCAGCCTAGCCTAGGATTCCTTCCCTTGGGGTGGAGCCTAATCCCACCTCGGGGGTGACCCACTGCTGAGCTGATGAGCAGTGTGGTCTAAGGCTGGGCGGTTCATGGAAGGCTTGCACTTGGTTGGTGGATTCTATCACTGTTAAAAGATAAGTATCTAATTACTCTTTAATCATGTTTTGCATGATTTTGTTGCTTATGTTATCATGACTTCCACTGTGTATATGAATTAATATGAAACGCTATTGATTGTTAATTATAGTAGTAAATAATAAGTTTTACTCTGAACTTAAATGTGTTTATTTTTTTAAATGCATGTGGATTATATAATACATGTATGAGTTATGTATAAAGTGGTGTTATAGATTTCTTTAAGAGTGTTTAAGCCTTGTTATCCAGAAAAGGTGCGCTACATATTTCATCTTTCTTAATTTCTTGAATTGATTTGCCTCTTTCCTAATTTATTTAATTTGTAATTTAGTTTTAGTATTTTCACAAGCTTAGACATAGGCTTAAATTTTAAATAGGATTAGACTTTCATTTGGGATTTAAAATTAATAATTTCATTCTTTAATTAATTAATTAATTAATTAATTTGAGAGTGCTCAAGATCTCTCAAAGTCTAATTATTCACTGAAGTTTTTCTAGGCCACCTAGGTTCATTGAATAAAGTTTTATTTTCGTGACATTCCATTCAAGACGCACTTTGTGCTCCAAGGGTGCCACTCACCTATGACTGGTTTTGGTAGTTTTCCAACCCTGGAGTCATCACTCCATTCGGGCGACCTTGTGAGAGACTAAGGGCTTATAAGGAATAAGGATCTTGCCTTATTGCATGCCACTTAGAAATTCTCATGAGAAACTGTCTTAGTATTCCCTCGCAACATCGTGGATATCTCGATCTAGGTAATCATTAACCTACAATTCGATCCATGACAGGAGTGCGAGTAGGTTGTGAGGGGGACTCTTCCACAACTCTCCCTCAATATTGGGTCTATGTGCACGGCCCCTTTACTCGTTATTTGAGTCATATTAGAAAGAAATCGTCAGCCTGCATCCATCAACGAAACACTGTCAACAATCCATATACAAAATCATACTATAATCGATCATATGTCACATAATTCATAAATGTAATACTCAAACCAATACAATCCACTCCCTGACTCAATCCGGATTCCATGGAGGTCCATTAATGCCATCGGCATCCACACTCTGTCAATGTCCTGCACACTCAGGGAAAACTCGTGAATATCATTTGTCAATACGCATATATCAATAACGTCAAATCATAACCATGAACATCGTCATAAAAATCCATAAGAGAAATATATAACCATTTAATATAACTAGATCACTCGCATGCAAGTGTCCTCAAAGAATAATTCGATAACATGTGTTTGCAAGAGAAAGATGTTAGATACACCCCCTCTTGTTTTAAAATTCGTCCTGAAGTTGTATGGTATATAAGTTACAGTAAGAAAAGTATCTGGCAAGATCTATAAGTCTAATCTATCAAACAAATATGGAAATTATTGGTGCATATCATATATGTCCTCCCAGGTAGCCGAGTGTGGACTATAATTGTCCCAATGGACCTTGATCTGATCGCTTGTTCGATGTCGTAGTTGTCAAATGCGATGGTCCAGAATGTGGATTGGCTCCGCTGTGAGTGTGCCTTCGTGAAACCTACAAAGAACTCATATCAATCACATGTGTAGGACCAATAACCTAATATCTCAAAACAGATACAAGAAAGACATCATGCATACGCCTTAAAGAACCCAGGCAAGGCTAGTCGATATGCCACAATTCCCTCCTTTTCCACAACTTCAAAATGTCCCACAAAACTAAGAGAGAGCTTATAACCCTTTTCAAACTTAATTGAACTCTTGTGTAGCTCCACTCGCAAGAAAACTCAGTCACCAACTTCATAATTATGATCAACATGATGTGCATCAACATAACTATTTTGTCGGTCTTGTGCTTCTTTAATCCTTTTTCTAATCGATTGCATTTATTCTTCCATTTCTTAGATTTCTTCTGGCCCTACCAGGACCCTATCCTCAAGTCGATCCCATCTCAACGATATCCGACACGATCGCCTATAGAAAAACACAAATGGTGACATCTTAATGTTACTTTGATAGTTGTTGTTGTACACATGCTCTACCAGTGGAAAGAATTATTCCCAACGTTTTTGTTGGTACGCAACATATATTCCAAAATTTTCTATGTTCATTATGTCTACCCGTCTGTCTCAGGGTGATATGATGTACTAAATTTCAGTTGTGTCCCCAAGGCCTCTTAGAAAGTAGTCCAAAATCGTCTTGTAAACATCGATCCTCGATCTGATACGATCCTTCTCGTACACCATGTAACCTTACAATATTGCCGATAAAAACTCTAGCTATGTATTTCACCTAATACATCGTACATATAGGAATAAAATGTGCACTCTTCGTCAGAGTGTCAACTACCAATAAAATTGAGTTGTGCCTCTTTCCCGTCAGTGGAAATCCAACAATAAATTCCATCAAAATGAGCTCCCATTTTTATTTCGAAATAGTGTGTGGTTGTAGTAATCCTTGTAAGTGTCTATGTTCATCCTTCAATTTCTAACATTCTATACATATCACCACATAGATAAATAGGTATTCTTTCATTTCTTTCCAGAAAAATAAAGTCTTAAGGTATGCCCTCATCTTTGTGACTCCTGGATGAGCCATGTATACTTCCCTATGAGCTTCGCTTAAGATCAATTTTCTCAAGTCGTCGTTAGGCGGTATGTAGATTTTGTTATTATACATGATCATTCCATCATTGTCCAATGTATAACCTTCAAACTTGGGTACCATCATGGTGTCTTGGACGATATTTTCCTTAACTTCCTTGTACCAGTCATTGTCAATTTGTATAGTTAGAATCGTTTTTGGAATATTCGTCTGAAGGGGTATCAATGATAATATGTGTGGTCTCTGACTTAACACATATGCCACTCTTGTCACTGTTCCTTTAATATAAGTGATCTAAAAATCATATTCGCTAATTAATTATGACCAACGCCTTTGTCGCGCGTCCAGTTCACTCTCCATAAATATGTGAGGCAATCCACAATGATATGTTTTTGGTTTGAATTTCCATCCAATCAGATAGTGTCTCTACACTCTCAAGGAATACATAATGGCCAATAACTCCAAATCATGCATTGTGTAGTTCTCCTCATTCTTTCTTAATTTCCTTGATATGTAAGCGATCAATCAACTATATTGCATCAAGACTCCGCCTAAGACTTATTTGGATGCATCTGTGCATACCAAGAATTCCTTTTCCATGTCAGGGACCTTTAGTATCAATGTTATCATCAACAACCCCTTGATCGTTTGAAATTATTTTGTGCACTTCTCGGTCCATACAAACTTCTTGTTTTTCTTTTTCAATTCCTTGATTAGATTTTCTATCCTCGAAAAACATTCGACGAACCGTTGGTAATATCCTCCTAAACCCATAATGTTGCATACTTCCGGTACGTTTGTTGGTGAAGGCTATTATATAATAGCTTCTACCTTCATTGGATCCATGGTGATGCCTTCGCTGGAGATAACATGCCCTAGGTAATAAATCCTTGATTGCTAAAAACAACATTTCAACAGTTTCCCGTATAATTTGTTTTATCGTAAACATTGAAGTACCAAGTGCAAATGTTCCTCATGTTCTTCCGGCATCTAACAATATATCAGTATATCATCAATGAAAACTTGAACAAAATTTTCCAAGTTTTCTCAGAACACCCCATTCATCAAGATCATGATTACCCCTGGAGCGTTTGTCAGTCCAAACAGTGAAACTGTAAACTCGTAGTGTCTAAACCTCATCTTCAAAGTGGTCCTAAGAATGTATTCCTATTTAATTCGTAACTAGTGATATCTTGATCTTAATTCAACCTTTGAAAGCACAGTCACTCCTTTCATTTGGTCAAACAAATTGTCTATTCTCGGCAACGAATACTGGTTCTTGATCGTCACCTTGTTCAATTGAAGATAGTCAATAAAAATTCGCCATGACCCGTCCTTCTTTCTTATGAAAACAATAGGTGCACCCCAAGGTGACACACTAGGACGTATAATTCCTGGGTCCAACAAATACTTCAGTTTCATTTTGAACTCCTATAACTTAGGTGTCGACATATGATAAGGTGTTATTGTTATCGGTTTAGTTCCAGGTCTCAATTCAATTGTAAACTCCAATTATCTTTCGGGCAGAAAACCTGGTAACTTTTCTGGGAACACGTCAACAAACTCTTGTACTACCAGAAGCTTTTCTAATCCTTCCACCTCGCCCCTATCATTTGGCACTAAGATTTTATATAACTTACATCCCCTGCACATGCTCTTTTGTAGTTGTAGGGAAGAAATGAACCTCAAGGACACTCCCCAATTTCTACCCACGATCATGCTTCTTTGTCCCTCATCATCGGTCAAACTCAACCATTTTGTATTACAGTTGAGTATTGCTTCATGTGATTCAAGCCAGTCCATACCGATCACGATGTCATACGATCCTAAGATTGTGACATATAGGTCGGAATTCATTAAAAAATCTCCCAAGTTAATGTGATAGTCTATAACCCTTCCTCAAACCTTCTATTTGGTACCCGAATCCATTTATATGTATCTAAACTGGTCATGTTCGAATTCCTTTCCCGTAATTATTTTCAGCAGTGCACTAGAAATAAGAATCTCTGTAGCATGGGGATCTATCAAAATACCAAAATTTTGGTCAACAATGGTACATGAATTCTCGAGCATAGTGGAATGGTGCTTAGCCTGGTGGTTATTCACTGCTACATGGATCCTGTGAGCCTTTCCTAAATCTCCAACTATAGTATGTCTTCTTGATCCAACCTCGTTGGTCTTCTCAAATGAAAAATATCCTTGGTAATGTGGCTCTCCACTTGTCCAACATCCGGTCTTCGGTCTAGTACTCTTGGTGCTTGAAGTAGAAGTTGTTGGCCTACCAGCCTGAAATCCTAGTATGTTTTGCTTAACAGTCCTAAACGGATGCTATTGCAGAATATTTTATTGTTGATGTTGTGGTGCTCTGTATGGAGTCCTCTCCCGAGGAGTCAATCGTTGAGGTGTCGTGATTGTGGATCGTTTAGACGTATCTTGATATCCCAATATCTGTCTAGTTGGTGTTTGATGTTGTTGCACACCTAATGTCATCTGTCTAGTCAATCTTGTAGGATTCTTCCCCTGACCCCCATTGGTCAGCTCTTCCTCAGATATGAGGGCCTTCTAGATTACATCATGCAATGTTTGAGGCATTAGGATCCTCACCTTCACATGAATGTTGAAGTTAAGGTCAAACACAAATTTTTTGACCTTTAGCTTCTCCTTGTTTAGGTGTGGATCATACCTAAGTATTTCCATGAATCGAGCCTCATACTCGAGCATCATACGACCACTCTGTCATAAGGCGTTGAACTCATTGAGATAACACTCAATGAATTCCTCTAAAAAATACCTCTCCTGGAACAATTCCTCGAATAGTTCCCATAACACATCTTTGACAACCATGTTCAGTTGAGGTAGGAGAGTCTTCCACCATAGAAGAGCGCTCCCCTTCAGTTGAAATACTGCCATGTGGAGCTTCATGTTGGAGGTGTAGTCATGAAGAGAGAAGCACATTTCCATGTTCTTGAACCATGCCTTAGTGGCTGAGTCGTCCATGGCACCCATGAAATCGGGAAACTTAACCTTCTCGAGTTCTCTGTGAATAATACCATTGCCATTTGGAGCGCATTGTGAACCATCATTTGGTACAAGAGCCCTGGCCTCATCCCTATCTAGTCGGCTAATCAAGGCCTCTAACATCCTTTGAAAGGACCTCGTCAAACCAGCCACATCCCCCACAACAATCTTCTCCTCTCCCATGAATTTCTCTTCTCCTTGGGGGTTATACCCCTCTGGCGTGGATGCTACTGGAGGCATTACATCTCCTCCCCTAACACCACATCATCTACCTTCACGAAGTCTTCTAACCATGATTACTTGCATGGACACATTTGAATGTTAATTAGAAATAATTTGTTAACGAATTCTTTAACACAGTGGAAGGCATAGTGATCCCAAGTTGCGGGGTTGAACCCACTCTGATAGCATATGTAACGACCCCTTCGTTACGACAATAAATGATGATGTATAATAGGTAAAAATAATTATTTTTCTATGTATTAGAAAATTAAAAACGTCATGACATAATTAATAACATAACAAGATACACATCATCATAATTTAATAAAGTAAGATTCACTTCATTAACATAATTAACAACAACTCATAATCAATGAATAATCATAAAGAGCGATGCACTTCAACACAACATGATCAACTGTATCAAATAAACTAAATAATCAACCACGTCACTAAGTAATAAAGAAATACCCACCCACCCCATCCTGCATGGTTATGACCTCCAGGATACATAAGCAATGCTCAAGCCCAGGATTCATCTGATTGATTTTGACCATTTAAGGTCTCAATGATGACGATTGTTCTAAGGAACAAGGAGGTGTCTAATTCCAACTAATACAATCAAGCCGAAATCAACTAGATCCATCAATGAATCTTAATAATCAATTATTCACAGCACAAGAGAAATCATCAACTTTATTTTCAAGGCATTAGAGTAAGCTAATTATTGTATCAATCATACATCAACATTAATTCATGGAGCACGAGTAATATAATCACTTAATTAATCATACATAACATTATTTTCAAGAAGCACAAGTAGTCTAATTACTTAATTACCCATACATTTTTCAAGGAGCGCAAGTAATCTAATTACTTAATTAATCATACATTAACATGATTTTCAAGGTGCACAAGTAATCTAATTACTCAATCAAATTGACCATCATTCATCCGTGCGGGGAACATTCCATTTTACTTAAATAGTCATTTGTCAATAATTAGCATAATTGAATAAGGGAATAAAACCTAAGGATTTATAACATCCAAGAAGGCATAAATAAGTTTCCATTGGTACGGAGAGACCTATTTGCGCCCATCTTTAGAACGTCTCCAAATTAAATTCATCTATGTCAAACATCATTGATCATTCACCTCTAGTTACCGTAATAAGTGATAACCCTTACATATCCCACTATTTGTAATGAATTAACACCATCATACGCTAACAATAATCTATGTTAATCTTGAGTAATTCCTTTAGATTGTATTATATAAACTGTATCACCTCATCATGGGTCAGATCTAGTTATCCAGTTATTGAAATTTCCTAACCTACCTTTTATGATCTTAAATGTACCGTGGTAAATAATTCCATTTTTATCATGGATCATATCCAAATGTCAGCTTTTCAATTTTCTGACTAACGTTTTAAGTAAATTAAACAATAGTAATAAATTACATCCAAGTGTCATTAATTCCACAATTTTTGCAAGGGAAGAATCGCAAGGGAGAGGGGGTGCACTAAAAATGGCTAAGGGAAACTCATTAAAAAAAATGTTGGTTGAACTCTGAGGCATTCGCCAAATGCATAAAGCATAAAAACAAATCGAGAAGGAACTATGAGGGAATATTGCAGGCATAAAAACGCAGGTAAACCCCAAGCAAATCGCAGAGAAAAAAAAGTGCAGGTAAACTCCAAGCAGACTGCAGAGAAAAATGCAGGGTAAGTTGGTCGAAGTTCACTGAGTAAAAACGAGAAGGAGGCAACAATTTTCTGGATAAAATAGGAGCTCAGAAGAGAGGACAGGGATGCAGTTTAAAAATTTAAGAATGACAAGTGTCATGTCCTTATAGAATTTAGAAATTGAATCACACACAAAGACCTAATGATGGGCTCTAGAATGTTGTGCAATAAAGGAAGTCCAGGAAAAATGAGGCAAGGAAAGGCCAGGCTAGACTAAGAACGATGAATAAATCATTGAGAACATGATTAGATGGGTTGGTTTAGTGAGGGAGGATACGATTGGGAGATGGAACTGATAATCGAACGTTTTCATTTTAGAAGGGAATAGTTGTCAAATCAAACCACTCACTTCACGAGTCATATCCTATCCTCCTCATCTTCACTTTTGTTTATCGATTTTTGGTTTTATGGTCAATGCACGAAGGATCCTAAGATTCGCTTAAGGAATTTTCCAAGTATCGAGTATCATAGGTACATTGAACTGCTTTTATGATGGAAAGAGTTGTGATCGTGAGACGTTACCCAAATAATTGTCGAACCATGGATTAAGTGTTTAATTAAGGAATTGTTAAAGTAGGGGTCTCCTATATGTGAGGGGATAAAATAGCATGTACATAATAACATGGAGTTAATAAAAGTTTATGTTGCAAACGAGTTAACACTCATAATAAATGTTGGATTTAATACAATTCCATAATTGGTACATATAAATATATCGAGAAATTTTCACTTGCACAAAGTTCCCATTTAATGCAAGGGAAAACCCTCGATTATACAATCTCTCTCTCACATCTGATGAGCCCTTAAAGAGTTGTTCTATACAATCTCAAGATTCTATACATTCGATATCAAATTATAACAATTAGAATTAACAATTAAAATCAATGCAATTACAAGTTCCATAAAATACCATAATCGACAACGAATATGGCTTGGAGAAGATATTTGACAACTGTCATTCCTTCTGACCTTCTACTTGCTAATATTTGTGACTTCACCAGTACCTCCCTGTGAACACTAGGGGTAATATTATTCCCCCTTAGCCCCCTAAGTCGCAAAGGGTCCACACACACACACACACACACAACCAGAGATCCTTTATCTTCCATCTTTCTCATAAGGTAGAGGCACCAATCTTTCTCAAGATGGGTATCCCAACTCTCACAAGTAAAACCAGTCAAAATTTTTGCAGCATAACTTTACCCATAACCAATGTGTTCCATTTCTCGTCTAGTCCATTTGTTTTATATAATCTCCCCATGACACATCGCCACTTGCAAAATTAATTCTCTTTTCAATTAAATAATTTAGAATTATTCCCCCCCTTCCACTTGTCATTCTTTTCTTAGGTTGCATAAGTAATTGCACATTTTATTTTAATTAAATTAAATTTCACTCACCCTTCCTAAAAGCGCTTCTCTTTATTCCCCTTATTTCCAACTAATGACTGACGCCTTTCTAAAACTGGGTTGAGTTAAAATAGGTTTCTTCTCTAGTTATACTATTGTTAACTATACTCTAGATACCTTTCTATGCACAAACATTCTTTTATTCTTTACTTTTCTCTTATCTTAAATTCCAACTTGGTATTTTCTCCACACATGCGTATTGTATTAATTCTTTAGACTTATTTCATCTTTCTTAATTTCTTGAATTGATTTGCCTCTTTCCTAATTTATTTAATTTACAATTTAGTTTTAGTATTCTCACCAAGCTTAGACCTAGGGTTAAATTTTAAATAGGCTTAGACTTTCATTTGGGATTTAAAATTAATAATTTCATTCTTTAATTAATTAATTAATAGGGAAGTTCTCAAGATCTCACAAGATTTAATTATTCTCTCAAGGTTGTATAGGCCACGTAGGTTCATTTACTCAAGTTTTATTTTTGTGACTTTCCCTTCAATACGCAGTCGGTGCTCCAAGGGTGCCACTCACCTTTGGCTGGTTTTGGTAGTTGTCCAACCACTATAGTCATAACTCCATTCAAGAGACCTTGTGATAAAATAATGGCTTCTAAGGAATAAAGAGAATGTATTATTGTGCTCCCCTTCGAAATCTTCATGAGTGACTGTCTCAGTCTTCCCTCACAACGTCATGGATATCTCTAAATAGGTAATTGTTAACCTATAATTTGAGCCACGATGGGAGTGCTGGTAGGCTATGACAGGGAAGCTACCACACCTCTCCCTCAATATATATTCTATGTTCATGTCCCCTTTACTCCTTATGTGAGTTATATTAGCAATAAATCATCATCATGCATCCATCAATGAAACATTGTCAACTACCCATATACAAAATCATACTATAATAGATTATATGTCACATAATGCATAAATGAAATACTCAAACCAATACAATCCACTCCCTGACTCAATCAAAAGTCCAAGGAGGTATATTGATGACATCAACATACACACTTTGTCAATGTCCTGCACACTCAGGGAAAACATGTCAATAACATATGTCAATACACATATATCAATAACATCAAATCATAACCATCAACATCATCATAAAAATCCATAAGCAAAATATATAACCATGTACTATAACATGATCATTCACATGCAAGTGTCCTCAAAGAATAAGTCGATAACATGTGGTCGTAATTTGAATTAATGCATCAGAAGAACCTTTGTTGCATGCAATGTACATGAATATTAATCCTATCACTAGATTTCAAGTTTCATTTCCAACATGGAACGTATTATTTTTGAAGTTCACGAATGAGGAAGATTTGAAGATGATACCACATAGTGATTGTGTTTCTAGGGAAATGGATGATAAATTTTTTGTGAATATTTGAAGATATTGTCTACATTCTTCCACAACCAGAACACCAACTTTTCCTTTTGAATAAGTAGTTGAATATGTCATAATCCATGTTGATTTCAGGAAATTCGTAATTCAGAGTGCGAAAGGTGATTGTGTAGGGGTTTTCTTAGCTGAGGATTTGGAAAAGTATTATAAATTTCTCGCATAAGAAGTTGTACTTAGTATCATTTTCATTCAGTACTTCTGCAGAAAACACAACATAAGAAAGCTCTTGTCTAGCCATTGGAAGGAAGACAATAATTTCTTTTATAAAACTGATAGATTATACGTCATTACAAATTTAAGGGAACGCTATATGTATGCCATGATGTTATTATGCATATTGTATGGAGTTAATTATTTGAATTATATAAAGAATAAAATGAAACACACACATAAATATAGCAAAGAGGACATTATTACAATGAAAACCCAAGTTTTCTTAATGAATAAAAACCAAAATATTTTATAACACAAACTAGCTAGATTGGTTGTAGCTTATATTTGAAGAGAGAGATGGTGTATATGGTCATTTTCAAAAATATAATACTATAGGTTGAAAGGATATCATTTTAACATAAATAAATAACCCTAAAGGTCTATAACCCTAAACATAGGAGGAAAAGTGCTAAAAAGTGTTTTGAAAAACAAAACGTATTTTTGGTTGTAAGTTTTTACATCAACCTTTTGGGAACATAAATTCCACATGCAATCTATATTTGGCACACACAGTATCTCATAAAATATCTATAACCAAGGACAAAAATAAAACAACTTGGCCTAGGTTTTCCAAAGGTAAATCCAAGTTGAAATCTCTTGTCTAAAAATCATGTTAAGGGCCTCAAAATGGACCCAGAAGTTTAGGACCCAAAAAATCCCATAAAATCATAAAAAAATTACACATATGGAGAAACATGTTGCGTTAGTATAAGAGGTGGGTATCCACCAATATCCACTTGTATCAAAGAAGGATTTCTCTCTATTCGCAAATGTGTGGGTTCCATTGGATTTTACAATAGTTATTTCAAGAGAATTAGTCATTTGGGAAGTTGTCATATCAAATCAACTCAGTATCATGATTGACAAAGTTCATAAGACATTTCAAAATCCTGGTGTAGTGTGCTCATTTCATATAGATTCATATTTATTTGATGTTGTGTGTGATACAAATCCATTCGTAGTCCTCAATATCTATCAGAACAACTCACAAGCACCTGTGTATGTTTATTTCCAAATGTTGTTGGAAAATAAGTATAAGAAATATCATACAGTTATTTTGTATTCATTTATAGCTCAATTATATTTCATTATTTGTCACAAAGTGTGACCAATACTAATTCATCATTCAAATAAATTGATAAACTATAGTAGTAACTTATACATGGAGGAATTTACATACATCATAATTTATGGTGCAACTATGTCACCCCATATTTTTCTTTAATATGTAACGTATAGGTTAGTTGTTGGAGATGTTACTTACCAAACTATGCTTCAAGGGTCTAATGCCTAATTGGTAAAGGGAGAAAAAAAAACAATTTTCATTCCATATGGTTTCAGACTAGGAAATTATTTAATAAGCGATCCAAAGCATGGAAGACAAGACGTAGTTAGCCATCCAAAAAATAGGTTTTGAACTCAATAGTTTTCAACAAATAATTGAAAAGGATTATCTTTAAATCATTTTGATCAAGTGTCTTACACATGGACATACATCCATGAGAGAAGGGATGATGAGACATGTTGGAACACCCATAATTTAGAGCTTTTGAACTTTAGATTTTTCCTCTTAGAAATAAAGTTTTACCCAAAAAAGAAAAAAAACTTAGAGAATTATTCTGGGAATTCGGCCTTCGAAGGATTTCTTTCATGCTACATCCAAAACTCTTGAACGTCGAATTGCCGAAGTACTTAAGGATAACTCATTGTTTAAAATATAATTAATTGAAACATAAAAGTGATTAACAAGAGATAAACTTCTCCGTGAATTCGACCTTCGGGATATTTCTTCCCTCTTACATTCAAAACCTATGAACCTTGAACCGTTGAATTGTTAATGCTGTTTATGATTGGATAAAGTTAACGATTTGAATAATTATTGCAATTTTTCAGGTGATAAATTCCATTATACTTTTTAATAAAATCTCTTTAAATAGATCTATACGAAGACTGATAGATTTTATAAAGCTCTTCGAATTTCAAAATCATTTTACCATTTACAATTAACAGTTTTTCATTCAGTGAAGAGCTTATAGACTTCTCTTGTTACAGGTAGGCTAATATTATTTCCTTAAGGATTATGGCGCCATGAAAAGTTGCAAGGAATATTGATAGACCAGATTTCAGAATCTAGAGCAACGCTAAACCATATTGGAAGCATGATAAACTAACAAAGGGACCAAATATGGAAGGGAAGGGCTAAATAAAAAGAAATGGGAACAAGAATATGTAAATCACAAATCCCTAAAGTACTAAGTCTCTAAAGTAAGATATTTGGCGCCACGTGTCCTTTTGATTTGGACGGCTGAGATTTACTTCAGACCTCCAGGCTTCGGGCGTTCTAAGATGCACAACAAGACAAATCCCTAAAGTACTAATTCCATGAAGTAAGAGACATGGCGTCGCGTGTCCTTTTTATTTGGATGGCTGAGATTTACTTCGGAACTTTGGGCTTCGGGCGTTCTGAAATGAATAACATCACAAACCTTCCAGAGTATAGGATCTCTTGCCACGTGTCCACTTCAATCAATGGTAGATGAAATTTGAGCTTCAGAACTTCATGATTTCTTTATTCAACACTTCTTGCTTCCTCCAAGAATACGAGATCATTGAATACATGGATCATCTTACATGTGTCCCCTGCTTGGATCGATGGACAAGAATTGCACGAATTTCACTCTATCTTCTCTACATGTAACCGAGAGTTGTGACCTCGGCTTAACCTTTGGGAACTTATCTCACTTTTCAAGATCAACAGTCATGTTTTAATGTCTCTTGGAGATCAACAGTCGAGAACGATTGCATGGGGCGAAGTTGCATGCGTTTTAATTTTGAAAGGTGGTCCCACAATTTAAACCGCAGTTTTCTCTTAGGGGTACGTGCCATTACCAGGTTCATTGCAGGGAGAAATGTGGGTAACCTCAAAAACACCTCCTCTCCCCCACGCAAAATATACAAGTATAAAAGGACTCAACACCTGTCCTCCTCCCATTCTATATTTCACCCTCCATCCTGTCACACTCGCTACACATCACTTACACCTTCTAGTCCTACCACCTACATCCTCACATCCGCTCATGCCACCTCCTTATTGGACACTTGTCCCCACTTCATCCTATTCGTGAACGGTTACTCTTCCCCATAATTGTTAGCCATCCCATAACGAGCCAACGTTAATCTACCTGTCCAATTACCATGCCCACATTTTCAACTACAATTCTTTATCTCAGTAAACACATTCAAGGGGAAAGATGCAACAAAATCAGATTGCAAAGACAGTAAGCCATTGATTATGGTGGCCTTAGCGGACATCTGTACCCAGTCCAAAGAACAAAGGAAAATGAGTGCATCTACGAGAAAATGAAGAGAGAGATGAAGAACCAGCACATCAAATTAGAAATCAACAATATCTACACGTTATTATTTCATTCGGATTGTATTCTATTGTAGGAAGTCCAACGGTTTTCAGTTGAGATAATTTTTGTATAAATAGATAGATTTTAGATCTATTCAAGGCTTCTTCTTTCTGAATGTAAAAGAGAAACCCTTTTGAGTATTAAAATAAGTGTAGATAGAGATTATAAGTTTCTTTCAATTTGAGTTATGTGTTTCCTCTGTGTTTTCATTTCTATGAATTTCTTTCTGTAATTCTTGAAGAGTGAATGATTGCAATTTAGAATTACATCTATTTTGATCATATTATATCAATGGTTCATTCAATAAACAACTTTTCCTCTTTTATTATTGTGAGTAAAACAAGACCTGTAATCTGTGTGAATTACTACATTTTTATATCATGTTCAAGGGTGCATATTCTACTTTCCTTCTACTGCAAACAAGTTGAGACTTATTTGTAATTGATACCTGACTTTGTTTCAAAAAAATTGTAAATCATTTATACATCATTTGAAATTATAATTGCAGCTCAGATAACGAGATACAACCTCTGTATTATCTTATTATTAATTTCATTTAAAAATTATTTCTAAGAAAACTGAAGGTATAAAAATCACTTAAAAAATACTTCATTTTAAATCTTTTATGTCGGACATTATTCTTTGAGCCTTAGAGTTAATATCAAGAACAACATATTTTTGGCATCGTTGTCGAGGACGGAGAAACGAAAAAGGTGAATTTTTGTCTTTTATGGTGAAAAAAGATTGAATACATGAATAAGGCTTACTTAATCTTTCACCTAGTGACTCCATCGTAGACAAAGCTGGCATTCGGTCGAAACAATACCAGGAAAAACCCAGACGAAAAGAAGACTACGCCAATTTTAGATCCCAAAACATTGTTGAAACCAAAGGGATATCTCAGACAAACTTCTGCATCGGCAAGTAAGGTCCACTATCCTAGAATTACACAATTTAATATTAATACTCCCGTTGAAGAACTAAATTTTAAAGAAAATTTTAAACAAGTTCATTCTGTAGAAGCATCAACAAGTAAACCTGAAATTAATCTTGAAACTCCAGAGTTAATTATTCCTTAAAAAGTTTTTGAGATTAACCATGCCATCCCTTTTTCATTCATAGATACCCTTACCAGTGAGAACAAAGGATCCATTTCAATACCCACTATCGTTAATACTCATCCGATTCTTTCTCTTCCCAAAGAAAAAGTTTCAATTTCCTAAAATCTTGAAGATTATTTTCTATACTCAGATTCATCCCCTATTACTTATCATATCTATACATTAGGTAAACCTGAGCAGTTGGGCTCAAGTTTTCATTTTCCCCATCATCTAAATATTTTGTATTCTGCCTATCATTTTCCCAAACTTCATTTACAACATATCGAAGTAGTTGAGAGATCTGTAGATTAGTATTTTGAAGTTTTTGAAAATATACTATATAGCTCTCTAATTCCATCTCCTACACTTTCAATGGTCAGTGCTGGAGGCGTCGGTGATGGAGGTGACGAAAGTGAAGGGGTCGGTTCACAAGCTTAACACCCTAAGATATTTTCCAAGGTCATCGCTAGATATTCTCCCTTAGTCCTTCTTGCTGTCCTGCGTGAATTATCTGAAAATTACATGAAGAGCCTCCCTAAATTCACAGGAGAAGGGGATATAACAACAACATAACATATACCATTTTTCAATCAATTTGTTGATATTATTGGCATTGAACATGAGGATGTTTACACAAGACTGTTAGTACAAACGTTTGAAGGAAAGGTTAAAACTTGTTTCAGAGGACTTCCAGTAGGTTCTATATGATCATATAATGATCTATAAACTTCCTTCCTAAGTTAATGGGGCGAGAAAAAATATCATCTTCATTACTTAACCACATTTGGAGCATTGAGAAAGAAGACTTTTGAATCATTCCTAGAATTTATCCACATATTTAATAAGCTTCATCACAAAATCCCAGCCGAAGTTACACCTTATCAACCAGCTGCAAAAGTCACTTTTGTAGGGGCTTTTGATTATGATTTCTCTCTACTTTTGAGAGAAAGGAGATCCACTACTTTAGCGAGGATGGAAGATGATTCTATAGATATTGAATCCAATATGATGGCATCTGGGAAGTTGAAAAATAAAGTTGATATGGGGACGAGCGAAACCAGGCATTTTAAAAAACTTGGAGATTCCTCTAGATCTGGAAAGTCCGTAGAGGAAAACATGGATGAGATGGCCAAAATTATTACATATTTATCGAAAAAAAATTCTAGGATGGAAATAGAGAAAGTCAAGCATGATCCATATGTTAGGAATCAATTCAACAGAAACCCTAAACATCCTCATGTTCTTGGTATTGAACATGAGGATGTTTACACAAGACTGTTAGTACAAACTTTTGAAGGACAGGTAAAAACTTGGTTCACACGACTTCTAGTAGGTTCTATATGATCATATAATGATCTAAAAGATTCCTTCCTAAGGAAATGGGGCAAGAAAAAGATCATCTTCATTACTTAACCACATTCTTAGCAATGAGAAAGAATACTTTTGAATCAGTCCTAGAACTTATCCAAATGTTTAATAAGCTTTATCACAAAATCCCAACTGAAGTTAAACCTTCTCAACCAGCTGCAAAAGTCATTTTTGTAGGGGATTTTGATTTTGATTTCGCTCTACTTTTGAGAGAAAGGAGATCCAGTAATTTAGCGGGGACGCAATATGATGCTATCGAGATTGAATCCAATATGATGGAATATGGGAAGTTGAAAACTAAAGTTGAGATGGGGATGAGAGAAGCCAGTTGTTTTAAAGAAGTTACAGGTCCCTCTGGATCTGGAAAGTACGCAAAGGAAAAAATGGATGAGATGGCCAAAATTATTAAATATTTATCGAAAAAAAATTCCAGGATGGAAATAGAGAGATCCAAGCCACATACATACGTTAGGAATCAATTCAGGAGAAACCCTAATCGTCATATACAACAAATGCAAATAAAAAATGAAGATCAGAAGATTCAAGCTCCGTGTAAAACTAAGAATTTCATACAGAGAGAGGAGTTGCAAGATTATGAGGAATTAGAGGAAGATCTAAACAACCTTAGTGATGATGATATTTATCCTTACCTAACCAAACAATATTATGTGAAATCCTTAGATCTGGAATCTCTTTTTAGTAATGATGAAAACATCAACAATCTGGGGGACTCTACATACAAAGGTCTTGCTGACTCAATAATGGTCGATCTTCAACATAAATATGATTTGAGGCCAAGAGAAAAAAGTTCTACAAATATTCCACCAACAAATATTTTATCAAGAAACAAAGTAAAGGAGGAAACAGTTACAAAACCATCAACTAAAACGCAAGCTTCTTGAACAAAGAAAGTTTTAATGAAAACAATACAAACTAAGAAGCCATAAAATATAGAAGTTGAAGTTTAGACCAGGGAAATTCAAAAACCAATTGGGACTTTCAATTTAGAGAATTAACTTAATAAAATTAAAATTCTAATGCCTCTAGTTGAACCTTCTAGGAACCTGATCTATAAAATACAAATCGCTAAAGGAATAATTTTTTCTGATGTTGAATGTCAAGCTGATCTTATCAATATGTAGGACAAAAAACCTACAACCATGTTTGGACCACACATTGAAAACAATAAGGATTTTTTTTTCTCCGCTCTATATTACATTGACTGTGAACGATCATTTACTTCACAATTGCATGCTGGACTTAGGAGCCTTGCATAATTTATTGCTTAATATTATCATGGAAAAATTAGGCCTTGAAATTACGAGACCTTATCAAGATTTGTACTCATCTGATTCTAGAAAGGTTACGTGTTTGGGTATGATTAAAGATATAGTGGTAAATCTTGCTCAGGTTCCTATGAAAATTATTCTTATGTATGTGTTTATTACTGATGTTCCTTCCAAGTATGGACTGCTTATATCCAGATCTTCAGGTGCCAAGCTAGGAGGATCGGTTCAGCTGGGCATGACCTATGTTACAATTCCAATTTCTGGTGGACAATTTACTCCACTATACAGATAAACTAGACTGGCATATACTGTAAGTGACCCTCAAAACCCCAATAAATACCCAGTCTATGTTGTTGATAAAGATTTAGGAATTTTATATTATCCACAGAGACGATTTTGAAGAATGTATAGAAGAAGAAAATAAAAAAATAGAAGTTACAAAGAAAAATATAAGTGTTAGAGAAGGGATGTGGAAAATTTTCTTTGATGGTGCTTCATCCTGCAAAGGAGATAGAGTTGGAGTTTTATTTGTGGCACAAGGAGGTGAGTATGTCATTCCTTTCTCTTATATATTACAATAGGAGGTCGAGTATACCAATAATGTTCGTGAATATGAGGTTTTAGTCTTAGGATTAGAAGATGCAAGAAAATTATAAATCGAACATTCAATAGTTTATGGTGATGCTGACATCATTATAAAGCAAATAAAACAACAATATCAAGGTAACAATCCAAGATTAAGATTGTATAGAAATTGTTCCTGGGGTCTTATAGATAATTTCTTCTCGTCCTTTGATATTCACTCTATTCCCAAAATGAAAAATCAACAAGTTGATTCTTTGGCCAAAGTTGATGTGACTTTCATACCACCTACTGTTTTGAAGCTGAAATATCATATTCAAATGAGACATAGACCTTCGATTCCAAACAATGTTCAACACTAGCAAGTGTTTGAAGACGAAGAACAAATAAAATAGTTCTTGTAAATGGTTGATGATTTTTTTGAGACCCACATAGATCAAGATAATCAGAATGATCCTGCTTGGATTATGCAGGAAGGAGAGAACCCAGAGAAGTTCCAAGATAAAATTGTAAATCACTGCATGCTCTTACTTAAAAAAATTAAATTCCTAGAGGTATGATACCCTTAGAAAGGTTGTTTGACCAGGATTATATACCTTTGAAGTATACTTTGTGACCTCAACCCAAAGAAGTTGAATATTGTAATGTACGAACTAGTGAAAATCCCAAAATGGTGAAAATATCAAAATATCTTCGACACAAATAAAGAGTAAATATGATGAGTTAATTAGACATTATAAAGAAGTTTTTGCATGGTATTATGATGATCTAAAAACTTATGATACATATGGTATTGAACACAATATCCCCTTAAAACAAGGTATTAATGTTTTCAATCAAAATCTTAGATAGTTAAACCCAATTCTTCTGCCAGTAATAGAAAAGGAGGTTAAAAAACTCCTTGATGCAAAAATCAGTGTTCCCCTCAGATACTCTAAATGGGTGGTCAATTTTGTCCATGTTAGAAAGAAGAATGGAGAAATAAGACTCTGCATTGATTTTAGGAACTTAAATCAGTCTTCTCTCAAAGATAACTACCCACTCGCAAAGATGGACCATGTTTTAGAGAAGGTAGGAGGGGCTAATAGAATTTATATGATTGATGGTTTCTTAGGATATAATTAGATCATTGTTCATAAAGATGAAAGAGAAAAAATGTGTTTACTACTCCATGGGGAACCTTTATGTATGATAAAATTCCTTTTGGTTTAGTGAATGAAGGAGAAACTTTCCAGAGAGTAATGGATATCGCGTTCGTCGGAGAGAGAGAAAAGTTTGTTGTTATTTGTCTAGACGATCTGACAGTTTTTTCCAATTTTGATGCAGAACATTTTATGCACCTCACACATACTTTTGAAAAAGGAAAAAAAATTGGTTCGTCTCTTAACCCAAAAAAATCACACTTTTCTATGCAAGAAGGTAAACTTTTAGGTCATATATTTTCAAAACATGGAATCAAGGTCGTTCCTAAATGATTGGAGGCTATTGACCTGATTAATATTCCTATAAATAGAAAAGAGATTCAATCTTTTTTAGGTAAGATCAATTTTTTGAGGAGATTTGTTCCTAACTTTGATAAAATAATCAAGTTGATTACAGATATGCTAAAAAACGATAGTGAAGTAAAATGGACTGCAGAATCCAAATAGTCTTTCGAGCGTGTTAAGAAAGATATATGAGAAGAACCAATATTGGTAATTCTGGACTATACAAAGTAATTCTTAATCTTCTCTTTCTCTTCTGAACATACTGTTGCAGCAGTGCTCCTTCAAAAGAATGAAGAAGAATTCAAACAACCAATAACCTTTTTCAGCAAAAGCCTCATAGATGTAGAGCTAAGATATGATATTCTTGAAATAAAGCTTATGCAATGGTGAAGGATCTCAAGGATTTCAGAACATATGTCTTGCACTCCAAAATAATTTCTTATGTGCCAACAAAAAGAATTAAAGATATCTTAGTTCAACCAGACAGTGATGGAAGAAGAGGTAGATGGTTGGCTAAAATTCAAGAGTTTGATTTAGAAGTGAAACCAACCAAGCTAGTTAAATTTCATGGTATGGAAAGGATTTTAGATGAATCAAATTTCAGAGCGCTTGGAATAAATAACTTCAATTCACATGATTCTATTCTAGATACAAAGGAAATTAACGATCGAGAACCAATAATTTAGATTGAAGATAAGTTTTCTTCCTCTGTCTGGTACTGTGATATTGTTACATACCTCCTTACTCTTCAATGCCCAAATGACATGACTCCTTATAAAGAAAGAAGTTTGAAGCTACATGAAATTAAGTATTGCATTGTGGATGGAAAGTTATACTTGAAAGACCCTCTGGGTTTCCTGCTATGTTTCCTGGCAAAATATGAAATAGAAGGTGTCATTAATGAATTTCATGAAGGAGTATGTGGAGGACATCATGCCTAGAAAGAAACAACTTACGATATTTCAAGGGAAGGATATTATTGGCTAACGTTATTTACTGATGTAAATGTAAGGTTTGTAGCTTGCAATTCATGCCAACTATTCACAGGTAAGAAAAATCTCCCTGCCTTACCTTTAATTCCAGTAAAAGATGAAGCTCCTTTCCAACAATGGGGTGTAGAATTCATTGGAGAAATTCATCCGCAATCAAGTTCTCAACATAGATGGATTCTAACCACTACCGATTAATTTACGAAATAGTTTGAAGCCATTCCAACTTGGAATGCTATGGATTCAGTAGTAATAAACATTTTGGAAGAAAACATCTTAGCAAGATTTTGTTGTCCTAGAAAAATAATTATTGATAATGCTCGGGTTTCTAGATCTATGGAAATGATCAATTTCTGTCAGAAATACAATATTATTTTAGGTCATTCTACAGCTATGATCCTTAGGGAAATGGGTTGGATGAATCATCTAACAAGAGCTTCATCACTATAATAAAAAAAAAATTGACAGAAAATAAAAAATATTGGCATATTCACTTAAAGTACGCCTTATGGTCAAACCAAATTAGTACCAAGAAATCTATAGGTATGTCTCCTTCCCAATTATTTTATGGTACTGATGTTATCCTTCCTATCAATATTTATCTTCCAATGATGAAACTCTAGCAAGATGTAAACGAAGATTCAAACGACGTTACAAGAAGAATGAATCAAATCATTGAAGTTCAGTAGAACAAAGAAGAAGTGGATGATAAGCTTCAAAAGTACTAGGATAATATGAAATCCATTTTGGATAAAAAAACCAAAGACAAGGAGTTTCTTCCTGGCAATTTAGTTTTAAAATGGGAAGCCAGAAAGGAAGATGCAAGGAAACATGGCAAATTCGATCATCTCTAGTTTGGACCATTCAAAATTGCAGCTATTGAGGGAAAAAAATCATTCTCACTAGAAAATCTTGATGGATAAATTATTGACGCTCATATCAATGGGCGTTATTTAAAAAAATTCATGCAGTAGTTACATTTTAGATTTCCATTGTATATATATCAGATTGGATTGGCATTGACTATTTTAATTTTCAATTTTTCTTTTCTTTTTGTAAATTATCTGTATCATTTGATCATTTGTTTTAAAAAATTTCAATAAATTTATGATTTCTTGACATCATTAAAATGAAAAATAAAAACATATGTATCACATATCATCTCTATTCTACAACATTTTCTAACATTTTTCATTTTATTCCTTTTGCAGAATATATCTTGTTGAACAAGAGATGAGGCGGAATAAAAAATTGACACTCGTTTTTCAAACATTTGATTTCTCTAAAAACATGAGATAAAATAATAATCTTCTTTGCTGAAAATTCAAAAGGAAAGTAAGGTATGAGTTCCTACTCTTCTTACTGTTCAATTTTTTTTTAAGAAAACTCTTTTTGAAATGAATGTGAAGGAAGTTTCTATCATAATAATACTATCACCCAACCTAAAAATCAGAGAGGTGAAAAATTACAACTTAAAGTGTCATGCTGATAAATTCTAAATCCATCTCTGAAATGGAAATAAAAATGATAATAAATAAAATCGAATGATGTCTAAACTAAACACACAAACTCATGTGGTATTAGGATATTTTGTTTCAGATCCTCTGAATCTTTGATTTGGTTACTTTTAACATTTCCCCAGATTTTTATTCATTACATATTTAATTTTTCCTTTCTTTATCCTTTCTTTGTATTCATAGAAAGAAAGAAACTTACCTTGACTTTGAGAACTTAAAAACATATTTCCAAAACAAGATTAGGCGAAAATATTTATGTTCCTTTGATTTTAATTGAAAAAGTATGTCTATGCTAATCCTTATAATTTTAGCTCTTCTATCAGACTTTAAAATCACTATTTCACTCAAGGTTGATCCCTGAAATATTAAGATTCCCATAAATAAATTTACTATAGGAGAAGGTGTATTTAAGATTGGAAGAAAGTTAGTTTCACAGTATCCTTAAAATTGTTGGCATACCTTCTTTTCAAAAAATTTAAACAAATATCATCCCTTGTATGTTACATACAGATTGATTGCCCCCACTTCAAAATATTAAAATAAAATAAAAATGATGAAAGTAAATTCATAATTTTATTGGCCCCATCTTTTCTAGAAGAGAGGATGAAAGGAAATTCGTATATAAATTTCCCTCATCTCAGCAAAGTGCAAAGGTGCTAATTGAAGTGGCGAAAGGAAATTAAATGGGAGAAGTAGATAACTTCACTAGGGTACTGAACAAGCTCGCTTCCAGTGAAGCAATTTCTATGATATCAGTAAGGCTTTCATACATATCGATATATCATACTATGTTATCTATTTCTCTTCTCGGTGATATTTACATCTAGAACCAAGGGATTCCCTAAATAAATTATTACATCTACTTAACCTTGAAGAAAACAAAGTTGGTCGAAGACTGATATTTTAGTTAAAGTTATTTTGATTATCCTAAACAATTCTAAAATCGGTTTTAGGAAAAGGAAATTTTAAATAGCCTAACTTGAGATCAATTATTAACTATGATTTGAAGGATTTTTGAGATCTAGTTAAGTTCGTTTTTCTATGTATGATTAAATCTTAAATAAAACCGAAACATTTTTTCAAAAAGAAATAATGACTCCATTTACCCAATAAAGGAACTTGGTGTATTGTTCTTTGATAGGGAGCCACAATCCCCAGATGGAGCCTATGCTGGGACAGACATAATTTTGAGCTTTTGAACTTTATATTTTTCCTCTTAGAAATCAAGTTTTACCCAAAAAAACAAAAAACTTAGAGAATTGTTCTGGGAATTCGACCTTCAGAGGATTTCTATCATTCTATATCCAAAACTCTCGAATGTCGAACCACCGAATTACTCAAGGCTAACTCAATGTTTAAAACATGATTAATTGAGACATAAAAGTGATTAATAAGAGATTAACTTCTCTTTGAATTCGACCTTCGGGATATTCCTACCGTCTTACATTCAAAACCTATGAACCCCAAACCTTTGAATTGTTAATGCCGTTTATGATTGGATAAAGTTAATAATTTGAATAATTGTTGTGATTTTCCAAGTGATAAATTCCATCAGACTTTTTAATAATCTCTTTGTAAACAAATCTATACGAAAACCAATAGATTTTATAAAGCTATTTGAATTTCAAAATCATTTTGTCATTTACAATTAAAAAAATTTCATTCAGTGAAGAGCTTACAGACTTCTCTTGTTACATGTAGGCTAATATTATTTCCTGAAGGATTATGACACCATGAAAATTTGCAAGGAAGCTCGATAGACTGGATTTCATAATATAGGGAAAATCTAAACCAACTTGGAAGCCTAATAAACTAATAAAGGGACCAAATATAGAAGGGAAGGGATAAATAAACAAAAGTGGGAGAAAGAATGTGTAGAGTGCAAATCCCCAAAGTACTAAGTCTTCGAAGTAAGAGATCTGGTGTCGTGTTTCCTTTTCATTTGGACGACTGATATTTACTTGTAAACTCTAGGCTTCAGGCGTTCCAAGATGAAAAACAACACAAATACCTGAAGTACTAATTCTCTGAAGTAATAGATATGGCGTCGTGTGTCCTTTTGATTTGGACAACTGAAATTTAATTCAAAACTCTAGGTTTCATGTGTTCTGAGATGCATAACATTGCAAACCTTCCAGAGTGCAGGATCTCCTGACACATGTCCAATTTGATCAACGGTACAGATGAACTCTTGTCTTCAGAACTTCAAGAGTTATTTACTCATCACTTCTTTCTTCCTTCTAGAATACGAGATCATCGAATAAAAGGATCATCCGACACATGTCCTCTGCTTATATCAATGGACATGAATTGAATGAAGTTCACTCTGTCTTCTCTACATGTGACCAAGAGTTGTGACCTCAGCTTAACCTTTGGTAACTTATCTCACTTTGAAAGATTGATAGTCATTTTTTAATGGTCCATGGAGATCATCGGCTGAGAATGATTGTGGAGGGGGAAGTTTCACGGGGTTTAATTTCGAAAGGCGATCCCGCAATTTAAACCGCGGGTTTCTCTCGGGGCTATGTGGAATCACCAGGTGCATTGTGGGGAGAAAGGTGGGTAACCTAAAAATATCCTCCTCGCACCCCCACAAAATAAAAAAGTATAAAAGGACTCAACACCTGTCCTCTGCCCACTCTATATTTCATCGTCTAGCCTGTCACACTCGCTACACCTCACTTACCCCATCTATCCCTACCACCTAAATCCTTGCATCCACTCATCCCACCTCCTTATTTTACACTTGCCCCCACGTCAACCTATTAGTGAATGGTTACTCTTCCCCGTAATTGTTATCCATCCCATAACGATCCATCATTGAGCTACCTATCCAATTACCACCCCCACATATTCAACTACAATTATTTATTCGAGTAAACACATTTGAAGGGACAAATGGAAAATGAAGTAAGCCAATGATTTTGGTGTCCCTAGTGGAAATGTGTACCCAGTCCAAAGAATAAAGTAAAATGAGTGCATATGTGTGCAAATGAAGAGATAGATGAAGAGCCAACACATCAAATCAGAACTCAATAATACCTGCATGTTGTTATTTCATTCAGATTGTATTCTATTGTAGGAAGTCCAATGGTTTTCAGTTGAGACCATTTTTGTATAAATAGATAGATTTTAGATCTATTCATGGATGCTTCTTTCCGAATGTAAAAGAGAAACTCTTTTGAGTATTAATATAAGTGCAGATAGACATTCTAAGTTTCATTCAATTTGAGTTATGTGTTTCCTCTGTGGTTCCATTTGTATGAATTTATTTCCATAATTTTTGAAGAGTGAATGATTGCAATTTAGTATTACATCTATTGTGATCATATTATATTAGCAGTTCATTCAACAAACATATTTTCCTCTTTTATTACTGTGAGTAAATCAAGACCCATGATTTGTGTGAATTACTGCATTGGTATATCCTGTTCAAGGGTGCATCTTCTACTTTCCTTCCACTGCAAACAAGGTGAGACTTATCTGTAATTGATACATGACTTTGTTTTAATAGTTTTGTAAATCATTTAGAAATCATTTGACATTACAATTGCGACTCAAAGAACAAGATACAACCTATGTATTATCTTATTATTAATTTCATTTAAAGATTATTTCTCGGAAAAATGAAGGTAGAAAAAACACTTACAAAATACTTCATTTTAAATCGTTGATGCCTGACATTATTCTTTGAGCCTTAGAATTAATCTCAGGAAAAACAAGGCATTCATGCAAGATTCCCATCAATGGAATGAAGTGTTAGAGTTAATAAGTAATCCTCATTTATCTACTTTTAAAAACTTATCACTCGATGAGAAACTTTTCAAACTAAATGTAGGTTTTGTTGAAAAAAGAGAGGTTAAAGTGGCTAGAATAAAATAAGAGATCAAGTTACAGGAGGAGGATGAATTCAAATCCATCCACGATAAGAAATCAATATTATTGAAAGAAAATGAACTCAATGGAATATAGAATATGAATTTTGTTATTTCCCTCCATTTATAAACATTTGAATATTTTTAATTTTGATGGTTAATTTGTGAAAGTTGGAAAAAACATTTATTTGAAAAAATATTCATCATAAACATAAATGATGATGAATATTCCTGTAAATATTATTTTTATTTATTTTATTTTACTAGAAACAAATTGATTAGAGAATCCAGTTAAAAAGAGTAAATATTTATTCCATGGGAGAGTGAAAAGGGATAAAAACCACCAGAGAAAATATTTTCCATGAGGACAAGTGCAAACCTACTCGAAAAGATGTGGGATGTTACAGAAAAAACTAGCCCAAAGTTAGTGTTATAGAAAGATTTGCCTCACCCCATGCAGTCTTGCACAGAAGGCCTTTTTCCATTTCCCCATGCAGAATTTAAATCCCTTTTTGAAAATCCCAGAGCTAAAACTACATGTTTTGCACATATACGCACCTTGCCTAGTATGCAACATGCATATATGCAAGTTGCACCACTATAGCCCATGTGGTGCATCCGCACTCCTCGAAGCATGCCCGATCACACAGGATCTTCCTCCACTCACGGCCTGAAGAACTCAAAGGTTCCTCTAATTCCCTATCGGGAATTTTCCTTACCCACAAAAACTCTTCAAATGATCTCCTTTAATGATCAGGAAATTGGACTTCGCGATTTCGCGAATCCTATGGTCGCGTGTTTGTTTCCTCACGATTCCCCGAACTCCGATGTGAGTCAACGTTGACCTTTCCCCTGGCTATCGAGTTTCCTTCTATCGCGATTTCTCCACTCGCGATGTTAACAATTGGAATTTCCAAACTCCGAACCCCTATGTGTCGATCCTCTGATGCACACGCGCGAATTTACTTTCCACCTCCCGTCGCTTCTATAGGGATTTCGGAATTCGCGGGATCGTGAATCCTGATGTCAAAGGATTCGGGACTTACCTTTTTCCGATCCCCGATATGGTATGCTACCTGTACTCCACTAACCCTATTGTGGCCCACACTATCCTATAACTTGTCGGGATATCACGTATCGCGATTTCACAATGCAAGAATACCTTGTCCCTAAAATCCCCGATGCTTCGATCACTGACTCTTTGGGATCTCTTGACACACGTCCAAAAACAATGGACGGTTCTAGGATCGTCGAGATATCGCAATTCTCGTTGCAATCTTTTGGAGCTTCAACTCGCGAATCCACGATACACGATATCACGTGTAGATCTGAAGACTCCTATGGCACGGATCGATGGCTATACCCCTCCTGAGCTTTGAACCTCTTCCACACTTATACTATAACCTCCTTGCACCTCCATGAGATCCAACGACCCATGGAAATTTATGAAATCTCCTCAAAGGATTTCGGTCCTCCGTTCTTCCCTTCGTAAATCCATGGGATGACTAAATGTCTCCTCACGAGACTTGCTCGCCTACTTGCCAACCTGCGACACCCTTGCAACTTCAAGTCGCACTTGTCTAAGTTGTTCTTCAGCAACTCAGAGGCCTATCCTTCCTGAGCTTTCCACAGTTACTCGGTCTCTTCGAAAGAGAGAACTCTTTGCACGCACTCCTTGCGGAAATCCTTCAACCTCGACTGAGAGTTGAAGTTTCTCAACTCTACGCACTCCTTGCAGTAGCAGTCTTTAGTACTTTACTCAGGTTCACAACCCTGAGACTTTTACCTGGCCTGCGCACTCCTTGCACGACATTGTGCCTAACTGCACCTTCGACGAAATGAGAACAAAATCTATCTCTAATTGAACCCTTTTGTCAACGCACTCGTTGAGGACAAATTTGACTGCACTCCTTGCAGGAATCCTCTGGCTCAATTTGAGAAACAATTGAAACTCATTCACTCACTCTCTCAGACTTCAATTCCACCATGGAATCTCATACACAACATATAAAAGAAAATGTATGACAGGAAGCAAATATTCATGAGCATAACATCAATACACAAAGAAACAACACAAACCATGAATTTGAATTAAAGATTTATTCTATTAATTCAAATGCCTGTACATGCGTGTTCTTCATACAACTCTCTACTTGCTCTTCTTCTTGAATGCTGAAATTCTGAAATTATGTTACAATAGACAATGAGGGTGTCTATATCCGTTTTCCCTCTTTCTTTCTAAAACTATCTAATCTATGAATTAAAATCCTATCCACCAGCATTAACTAAATTAACTATCATCTATCTACTAAAGGATGAGAGCTAAAAGGCTCAAGGTACAATACAATATACAAGTGCTCCATTTCTTAAATGACTTCATTAAATATTTGTGCAATAGTTCCAAAGAATTTCAAAATTTGTGATGTTGTTGGCGATCCTCCTGCATCATACTCCCTCGCTTGAAAAATTTCATGGGCTCATGTCCATGAGCTTATACACGGTCTGTCCATGCTTCTGTATTTCTGTCTCAGTCTCCCAGCTAGCATCTTCCACTGGGTGGCGCTTCCATTTGACCAGATACTCATAATATTCTTTCCTCCTGGTCTTCTTACATACTTTCTTGTCCAGTATGCATTCCATTTGCGGCTTCACTGCAACTGGCATCTGCTTCATCCAATCGATCACTGGCTTCTCAGTTCCCGTCTCTGCTTCTCTATCTCTATATGGGTATAAGTCTGCGATATTGAATATCAGAGATATTATGATCCCATCGAGTAACTTGATCTCATAAGCATATTCCCCAAATTTCCTCAAGACCTTGCATGGTCCGATTTTCTTCATTTTCAACTTATTATATGTTCCCCTCGGGAACCTTTATTTTCTCATGTGTGCCAGAACTAGATCACCAACTTCAAACCAAAGTTGTCTCCGATGCTGACCTGCTCTGCGCTTATACTCATGGTTTGAATCTAGCAACCACTCCTTCACCTAGCTGTGAAGTTCTTTCATCGCGTCAGCAAACTCTTCTGCACTAGCGCTGCTAGTAGCAGTCTGTTCTGAATCCCTCAGTTCATAAAATTCCCTCGGCTACATCCCATAGACAACCTAAAATGGACTTCGACCTGTGCTCTTGTTCACTGAATCATTGTATGCAAACTCGGCCTGTGGTAATATATTGTCCCAACTGTTGTGGTGCTCTGTCACCAAACTCCTCAGCAAGTCTCCCAGACTTATGTTCACCACTTCTGTTTGTCCATCCATATGAGGATCATAAGCTGAAATAAACATCAAATTAGTTCCTAGCTTCTTCCATAATGTCCTCCAGAAATGCCCTATGAATTTAGTGTCTTTGTCTGAAACTATACTTTTCGGCAACTCATGAAGTCGAATGACCTCTTTGAAGAACAGATTTGCGATGTGAGTCACATCGTTGGTTTTCTGGAATGGGATAAAATGTGACGTCTTGGAAAACCTATCCACGACCACAAAGATTAAATCATCCCCTCTTTGTGTCCTTGGCAAACCCAATACGAAATCCATGCTTATCACCTCCCACGGTCTTTCCGGTATGAGCAATGGCTGATAACAACCTGCATTATGTTTCCTTCCTTTCGAATGCTGGAAAATTCGACATCTGTCAACGAATCTCTTGACCTCTTCTCACATTCCCGGCCAAAACTATGATTCGCTCAGCTTTGCGAATGTCTTATCATGGCCAAAATGTCCTGCTAATCCACCACTATGCTTCTCTTTTAACAAGTTCTCCCTCATGGAGAATTTCAGAATGCACAATTGATTTCCTCTGAACAACAATCCCTCCTGGATCATATAATATATCCAAGGGCTTCTGTCTCTGAGAACTGAGTTCTCAGCTACTTCATACGCCTCTGCAAAATCTGCATCACCTGCGTACATGTCCCCGAGATTTTCAAAACCCAATGTGTTAAGGTCCTAACCCGCACATAGGTAGATCAGTGTATTCGGATGTAATAAAGGTCAATATTAATAAGACCTTTCAATAAAATAGAATAAGGCGGATGTAAGAAGACCTAATAGAAGCTTCCTCTTCTAGAAGGATCTTCCTCTAGATGCTTCTCTTA
>SNQJ01S0051464.1:0-45469 GCA_010110895.2 Picea sitchensis | reverse complement strand
GAAGGATCTTCCTCTAGATGCTTCTCTTAATAGACATAGTTAGTATAAAGAAGGGTTGAGGGTGTGAAAAACCCTAGCTTGGATATTATTGTAACAGAGCGCTGCTCGACTGGAGGTTGCCCCCTCAAAGAGGCCTGTGAACATTGCTATCCGATTCAAAGTGCTATTTCTGTTGCTATTTCGTATATCATTTATGTGTATTGTGAAGATTATGTTGGATATTTTACTGTTATTCTGTCATTTCTAGCATTTCATTTATGTTTCTGCATATTTTATATATCTGGTATCTTGCACAATGTCTTGACTCAGAATTCCTACAGCAACAAACACTTCCTGCTCAAAGCATCAACCACTTTGTTAGCAGTACTTGAAATATGCTTAATCACAAATGTGAAATTCTGCATATACTCTACCCATTTAGCATGTTTCTGATTCAACTTTTCCTGTTGAGTCACAAACTTCGATGCATGATTATCACTGTACAATACAAATTCCTTTGGGATCAAGTAATGCCTCCACTTCTTCAGTGCCTGTATGATGGCATAAAATTCTTTATCATACGTGGAGTATTTTAGTTTCGCCTCATTCAGCTTCTCACTGAAATATGCAATTGGTCTGTCCTCCTGACTCAAGACCGCTCCTACGACAAATCCGCTTGCATCACATTTTACTTGAAACGTCTTTTGGAAATCCGGCAACACCAATACTGGTTGCTCCGTGATCTTTCGTTTCAACAGATTGAAACTTTTCTTAGCCTCTGCTGTCCAGTGAAAAGACTTATGCCGTTCCTTCACTGTATCCATCATCACTGTGCTAATCCCACTGAAATTCCTGATGAACTTCCGGTAGAAACTAGCCAAACCATGAAAACTTCTCACCTCGAAAATATTTCTCGATGATGGCCAATTTTTTATCACTTCTACCTTATCTGGATCCATCCTCAACTCATTACCCAAAATAACAAAACCCAAGTAAATGAGTTATGTCTTCATGAATGAGGACTTCTTCATATTTATCAACAACTTCTCCTGCTGTAGTTTCTTCATCACTATAGCCAAATTCTTCAAGTGTTCAGCCTTCGTCTTGCTGAAAATTAGTATATCATCCAGATATACGATGACAAACTTCCTGATGAAATCCTTCAGGACTTCATTCATCAATATCATAAAGGTACTTGGTGCATTCGTCAAACCAAACGACATGACAAGCCATTCGTACAAACCTTCGTTTGTCTTGAATGTTGTTTTCCATTAATCACCCTCTCTCATGCGAATCTGGTGATATCCTCTTTTCAAATCAACTTTTGAAAAAAAAACAATTCCTCTCAAGCAATCCATTAAATCATCCATCCGCGGCAATGGAAACCTATACCTGATGGTTATCTTGTTGATGGCCCTTGAGTCAGTACACATCCTCTAGCCTCCATATTTTTTTGGACTGAGTACCATTGGAACAACACACGGACTCAAGCTTTCCCTGACTAACCCTTTGTCCAACAACTCCTAGACCTGTCTTTTAACCTCCTCATTTTCTTGCGGCGTCAACCTGTACGCAACTTTATTCAGAAAACTAGCTCCTGGTATGAGGTCTATATGATGACTCACACTCCTCATCGGTGGTAACAAATGAGGTAATTCGTCCACTATGATGTCAGCGAACTCTTCCAGTAATTCCTGAACCTCCCCTGGTAGATCATGCACTCTTGTGCTAGTCAGAACAATCCTTGGCTTCCTGACCACAAAGAATTGTGGATCTTCTTTCTTCTTCACCTCTGTAAGAAGCTCCTTCCCACTCATGAGAAGTACGGTGTTTATTACCTCCGGCTTCACCTCCTTATCCTTTATCGGAAGAAACATATGGGTTCTCCCATTTTTCTCCAGGGTATATGTGTTCATTCTCCCATCATGAATCACATTTATGTCATATTTCCATGGTTTACCCAACAATAGATGACATACATCCATGGGAATGACATCACAGAGTACTTTATCATTATATCCACCTATCTTGAATTCAACTAAACATTGTTTAGTGACACTTACCTGATGTCCCTTCTGTAGCCATGAAACCTTGTATGGACTTGGGTCATCAGTCGTCTCCAGCCCCAGTTTCTCTACCATCTCTGTGGATACGAGATTATCCGTGCTACCACTGTCAAAAATGACCTTGCACACCCTGTCCTTGGTTTTGCAAGCTGTTCTGAAAAGTCTGGTCCTTTGGGCTGAGTCCTCCACCTCCTTCCCTGGTGTTAAGAGAGTTTTACGCATCATCAGTGACATTCCACCTTCTATATCTTTGACTTCAACATCCCGCTTTTGTGCTTCGGTGATGTGAGCTTCCCCAATATCCTTCTTTTTCTCTGGACACTCGTAAGACTTGTGCCCATTCTTTCCACACGTGAAGCAAGTGATTACTCCACCTCTTCCTCTTCCTCTACCTCTGGTACGAGGAAATGTGTTGTCATCAGCATAATCTCCCCTCTGCTCATTATGTTGTCCTCGATGTTCAACATATGGCCCTCTCTGTGAGGTTCCACCTCTCTCAATATTACCCTGAGGTTTCTTCCATTCCTCCTTGGGCTTCTGGTATTTGTTGTGGGAAACTACCTTGCCTCTAGGCTGACTTCTGCCTCGCCCGCGCTGACCTTGCTTTCGGCTCAGCTTTTCCTCAGCTTTCAGATCCATCTGGTAAGCATCCTCTACCGTTCAGATGGTTACCATGCTCAATTCATCCTGAATGTCGTATCTCAGACCATTCAGATATCTAGCAACCTTCTCATCATCGCTCTCCCGATGACCTGCCCTAATGTTTAGTCGATAAAATTCCTCAGTGTATTCTTTCACTGTCATCAGCTTCTGTCTCAGGTTCTGCATCCTCCTGAACAGAGTAATTTGGTAGTCTCTCGGGATTAATTTTTCCTTCATCTTCGCAATCATTCGATCTCGACTCTTGATCTTCTTCTTTCCCTTACAGTGTCTATCAGGTTGTAGCTCGTCCCACCACAATGTTGCATGTCCCTTCAAGTGTGTAACAACATGATTGACTTTCTTATCTTCTTCGACATCTTCGTAGTCGAAGTAAGTATCAAGATCTCTAATCCAATCTAGAAGCTCTTCTGCATCCAGATTTCCCTCGTAAACTAAAATGTCCATATTTGCCTTTGCACCCATCCTGGAAATAGCTTTGATTAGGCGTTCACTCATTGCATCCTCGGCTGCAACTTCTTCTTCGCGTTCAGCCTCAATTTCACTCTCAGAATCACTGAGATCCCCTGCACTAGCTGTGCGTCTTTGCATTGTCTCCATGTCCTCGAGTCTTGCTCGGAGATCACGCATTTGTCTCTCCATTTCTGGATTAGTTACCTTCCTGCCTCTTCTTCGCACCTCCCTATCCTCTAGATTAGGTGATTTCCTTTCTCTCCTCGGCAGCATGGCGAATCTTCTTCCCTCTTTCTACAGAAAGAAAAGAGTCTTCCTCGGCTCTGATACCACACTGGCGCAGCCGCACTCCTCGGAGCACGCCCGCTCACACAGGATATTCCTCCACTCACAACTCGAAGAACTCAAAGGTTCCTCTAATTCCCTATCAGGAATTTTCCTTACCCACAACAACTCTTCAAATGATCTCCCTTAATGATCGGGAAATTGGACTTCGCGATTTAGCGAATCCTATGGTCGCGTGTTTGTTGCCTCACGATTCCCCGAACTCCGACGTGAGTCATCGTTGACCTTTCCCCTGGCTATCGAGTTTCCTTCTATCACAATTTCTCCACTCGTGATGTTAACAATTGGAATTTCCAAACTCCGAACCCTGATGTGCCGATCCTCCGATGCACACGCGTGAATTTACTTTCCACCTCCCGTCGCTTCTATCGGGATTTCGGAATTCACGGGATCGCGAATCCTGATGTCAAAGGATTCGTGACTTACCTTTTCCTGATCCTCGATATGGTATGCCACCTGTACTCCACTAACCCTGTTGCGGCCCACACTATCCTATAACTTGTTGGGATATCTCATATCACGATTTCACAATGCAAGAATACCTTGTCCCTAAAATCTCCGATGCTCTGATCCCCGACTCTTTGGGATATCCTAACATGCGTCCCAAAACAATGGACGGTTCTGGGCTCGTCGGGATATCGCGGATCGCGATATCGCAATTCTTGTTGCAATCTTTTGGAGATTCAACTCGTGAATCCCCGATACACGATATCACTTGTAGATATGACGACTCCTATGGCACGGATCGATGTCTATGCCCCTCTTGAACTTCGAACCTCTTCCACACTTATACTATAACCTCCTTGCACCTCCGTGAGATCCAACAACCCATGGAACTTCGTGAAATCTCCTCAAAGGATTTCAATCGTCCATTCTTCCCTTCGTAAATCCACGGGATGACTAAATGTCTCCTCACGAGACTTTCTTGCCTACTTGCCAACTTGCGACGCCCTTGCAACTTCAAGTCAAACTTGTCTAAGTTGCTCTTCAGCAACTCAGAGGCCTATCCTTCCTAAGCTTTCCACAGTTACTCGGTCTCTTTGAAAGAGAGAACTCTTTGCACGCACTCCTTGCGGAAATCCTTCAACCTCGACTGAGAGTTGAAGTTTCTTGACTCTACGCACTCCTTGCAGTAGCAGTCTTTAGTACTTTACTCAAGTTCACAACCCTGAGACTTTTACTTGGCCTGCGCACTCCTTGCACGACACTGTGCCTAACTGCACCTTCGAGGAAATAAGAACAAAATCTATCTCTAATTGAACCCTTTTGTCAATGCACTCCTTGCAGGAATCCTCTGGCTCAATTTGAGAAACAATTGAAACTCATTCACTCACTCTCTCACACTTCAATTCCACCATGGAATCTCATACACAGCATATAAAAGAAAATGTATGGCAGGAAGCAAATATTCATGAGCATAACATCAATACATAGAGAAACAACACAAACCATGAATTTGAATTAAAACTTTCTTCTATTAATTCAAATGCATGTACATGGGTGTTCTTCATACAACTCTCTACTTTCTCTTCTTCCTGAATGATGAAATTCTGAAATTATGTTACCATACACAATGAGGGTGTCTATATCCATTTTACCTCTTGCTTTCTAAAACTTTCTAATCTATGAATTAAAATCCTATCCACCAGCATTAACTAAATTAAATGTCGTCTATCTACTAAAGGACGAGAGCTAAAAGGCTCAAGGTCCAATACAATATACAAGTGTGCCATTTCTTAAATGACTTCATTAAAGATTTGTGCAATAGTTCCAAATCATTTCAAAATTTGTGCTGGCTTATCCATCTGTCCTCCGCTTCCGCACTGGCTCGCTTGATGGTGTTGGCGATGCTCCTGCATCACCATGTACATTGGGAAATGTGCCCAAAATTGAAAAATAGTTTCAGGTTTCCATTTCATGACAAGAGATCAATGATCCTTGACCTTCCATATACTGGAAAAGTTCTGAATCATCCCTTCAGTTCCACTTGAAGGCTATAAATGGGCCAATTCCAAGCTATAGAAAAGAGGAGAAATAATTCAACTTTGAGAGAAAAGTTATTGTGGAGGAATTATTGACTTCACATTGACTCTGCATCCCTTTATCCTTTAAGTTTTAACATAGTGTTCAGCCCCCAATCTCTTCCCTTATTGAATTCATTGTATCTCTTATATGAGTTTTCCTTTGGTGGAGGATTGAAATGGTGGAGGCCCAACTGGAAGGAACTTACTTTCTCGATTTTGAAATGTGCCGACATGGAAGTCTGTAACTTATTCACTTGTAGTGATTATATCTTAATAGAAATATTCTTTTCTTGTCCAATTGATATCTTGCAAATATTTGAATTATTATTCCATGGGCGTATTTTTTATGAATGTTGATGGATTGTGCTATTGAATTTGCTAGCATCATATATTATCACCATATGCTTTCTTTTCTTGGTTGTTGAGGACTAGTTGGAGGTATATTTCTTTGGATTCAGTGTTGAATGGTGGACTTCATTGAACGTATGGAAGAGGTAGGCCTTTTATCTTGTCTTGCTAGCATATTCGTTTATATATAGCATAATTGATAATAGAGTTGATTTCTACAGTCATTTCCGTCTGTTGTGGTTTGCCCCTAACCATAAAGAGATTTTCCTCGTAACAGAATTGGATACCATATTGGGGATAGAATCTTCTTTTTTCTAGGTTTTGGAGTGTTTTTCTCCTTAGATTTCTCTCGGTCATATTGTGTTTTATAATGTACCTCAAAAAAACTGTCTAAAAAAATATTTTTGTTTGTACATTTATCCTTGAATAGTTTCGAGATTCAAGCAAGTAAGCTTTTTGTTATATAGCTTGAGTCTGAAAGTATGTTAGAGTCCTTACTGTCATCGACTATCCTTACCATTCAACTTAAAGTTTTCTAATCGATGATATAATAAGTGTTTACTTCTCACTTCAATGTTTATTTATAGTCCTGTAATTAGAATTACTTTCCTATCTATTTGTACCTATAACACTACCACAGTCTTAACAATACAAACAACTTTGGTATTTTTTGGCCAAGTGCTTACGTGTTATATCCTACATAGAAACATTACCATATGTTTACAATACAAACGACTTTGGGTTTTATGGCCTAGGCCTTATGTGTTAGTCCATACACATACTCATACGATGCAAAGGACCAAACAGACTTAGGTAAAAGTGGTAGTAGTATATACTCCTCTGTGAGAGTTTAAATACAGGAAGACTCCTTTAGTTTTAAAAGTATTTGGATACGGGATAGTGGTTAGGTAAGACCCTTCCGGTTAAACTCAGAGTACGAATATTTCATAATCCTCCACCCATGCTAATAATCCTATTCGGCTCCACCTGTTCATAATGTAGTGTCAACTTTACATGTAATAACTACATTCATTGTGATTTAGGGTTTAGTTTCGATATGCACTTACCCATCCCATTCGGCTCCACCTGTCCGAACGTAGTGTCAACTATGCATTGTATTAACTGCATTTACTGTGATTTGGGTTTAAATATTTCCATGAGTCGCACCGACACTTCTTTATTCAGTAGCTTATTAATTACCCAAGGAGGGGTAGGTTTGATATGCACTTAATCTTGGCTAGGGAAATAAAAGAGGTAGGGTATACGTTGCAGTCAAGTCCATCACTTGTCCTGTTATCCAATATGGGCATGACAAGTTGATCTCATCACCTGGTCATTCGTACCCGCAGACCTCATTCTCCAAGGAAGGGATTAGTTAGGTTGATGGATTCTATTGTGGAGAGGTCCTCCGAAATTCTAACTCTGCAACTCCAATTTCTTGGCAAGGAGAACAGTAGTGAGTTTTTTCTCATAGTGGAGGCGGCATCGCTATCTATCCTACTGGTAAGGTTCTTGTTGCTTCTGTATCTCTAGTTCTGAGATTTGTGGCCGAGTTTTTTCTTCCTCTTGCAACCACTATGGGTGACCTACGTGTTGTAGTGATTATAATCTTTGTAAGTGGTTTTTCTCTTGCTGCCAAGACTCTAGGAAGGTTCTGGAAGTTCCTCCCCTCTGCTAGGCAGTTGTATTACCGCGTCCTTATCTGTTTTGGAAATTTTAGAAGGGGTTGGATACCTTGTCCCTTTGTTTCTTGGTGTTTTCACAAGTAGATTGTCTCTAGGGCGTGATGTTTTCCACTCTTCTTTGTTATCCTGTATCATTGTTTTGTATTGAGCTTCTGCGGGGTTTCCCAGATTCCATTCCAGAAACTACATTTATTATGATGAGGGTGTTACACTGTAATTGCAATATTTCCTTGTCCATATTAAGGATTTTTTGTTGTTTCGCTGGCTCTAAACTCTCGTTGTGGCTGATTATACTCTGTTTGGTATCTAAATAGGGTTTTCCCAACCTAGCTCCACTCATCTGCCTCAAAGGGCCCCTTTCGCTTGTACACCATCCTCACCAATCAACCCGTAATCCCAATGAGAGAGCTCCTAGAAGGACCTTTCCTAAAGGTGTTTTCCAAATCTTGGTTTGAATGGTACTTCTCGGTTCGAAATCTTTATACCATATAACTGATAATTATTTACGGGTTCAATAATGGCTTACTATGTTCTGTCAATAGATTAATTCAATCTGTATTACTTAAATCCTTTCTTTGTAAATTTTTAAAGGAACGGATTCCTATATTTAACATTCAAGTTAACTGTAACTTCAATTTTATCTCTTTACGAAGATTTTGTTTAGTAGTTATCTGTATCTTGTCTATACCTTACAATATATTCAATCTCTATTTAATGTATCTAGAATCGGTGTTGGACTACTGTTATATTTACAAAAGGCATAATTTTCTTGTATAACTCTCTTTTTGAACTGGACATTGTAACTAATGATGGGACCTTGTTTTGATGTGAGGGTACCCATCAGCTTAATCAAGCTCTCTCCTCCCCTTTTCTGTTGGCGGATGACTATGGATCGGAGATGGATCATGCCCACGACAAAATCCAAGATAAGTATAGGTTCTATCAATGATGTATTTCCATTCTATAGATAATTTCATTCAACCTCCTTTCGTATAACTCTAATATTTCAATGGCATGTTTAGTTACTAATATTTTATTTATATGAATTTTGCAGACTCCTCATCAGTAAGAAGCTTCATATATCCGTGTCTGTCCTTGAAGATAAAGGTACTTGCGTTCCATGCCCATAACCCTCACTGTCTCATTCCTTTATTTCTAAAGGAAGGGAATGGTCCCTTTCCAGTCCTTTTATTTACTATGTAGTTATGTTCCGGTTTTGTTACTGTTTATTAAGGGTAACCTATCTTGTGATGACAATTTCTATCATTGGAAAATAAAACACCGTATGGGATGTTCATTTTTTTCAATTCCGAATGAGATATCTAATATTATTATTAAAAGAATTACAAGGTTTTCCCTTCCGCCTACTTGTGTTGGCATATTGGTTATTTTATTGGTTTAATATACTAGCGCCATATTGGCTACTTCCTCGAAAAGGATTTTGAAAAGAAAAAGGTACTTGGCTATTTCCGGCTATATGTATGTCTTGTTTATAGTTGACTCTAGATCACAAGATGGTAAATGAATTCAATTTGCACTTACTGTACTATGTGTTAAAGGCTTTCCTTTGAAAATTCTAGGTGATTATTTTTATTTACACAGTTATGAATTTACTTAGGGGTATGTGCTAAGTTTCAGGATGTCCCCTCTTCCTTGGGCCTTCGCGCCTCTCATGATTAGTTCTGATAATTAAACTGTGTTAATCTGATTCACTCAAAGGAATTTCCCAACATTTCAACCTATAAATTTTCATTAAACACCGGTTTGATATAAAGATGTGTAAATGTTGTAGGTGGTTTTTGGTATTCGGAAGATCACTTCCGTACTTTAAATATAAATATAAATCTTAGACACTTGTGATTAGGTTTATCTTCCGAAAATCATGACTGTTAAGCTGGTACATGGAAGAAATCTTAGTTAATTACTCTATTGTTGCGCGTGCTTTTATATACCCGGAAATATGTATATGTACATATATATATTTATATCTATACACTATGTAGTTTTCCATTTACATTCAATATATAAGTAAACTCAAATCTGCATTGCATTTTACTTGTGAGATTTTCAATGACAACGCTTTACCTTACTACAGTAGTAATCAAACCATGGCACAAATCTTCTTTAATAATTGACTAGGCAAATATTTTCAGCTAGTATACTTTCGAGGACTAGTATTCATAACAGAAATGAGATACAACAAAGATAATCCATTACGAACTAGTGGGGAGACATTCTAACAGTTTCTAAGTTTCAATAAGATGCATTCAATCTTTCATATTTTAATATTATTACTAATTAGTATTAACAGATGCATTCTATCAAGTTTGTAACCATTTATCATTCATCAAGGGAAGGGACAAAAATAACATATTTTAAATAATATGTCGAAAGACAAAGGGAACAACCACGTTCCTCCCAACCGTAGAACAGGGAAGCCAAATTAATTGCCCGATTCATCCCCTAGCCTGACCATGAAACCATGAGGGAAAACTTGGAAAAACTTCTCTTCAACAATCTCCTATAGCTGCAGTAGTTTCCCTTGCCTCACACTTAGGCAGTGTTCATAACAACAAGTAAATCAATATTCTCCTTCCCCAACATACTTGGCAACATCCTGCCTCCTCTCATGTTATTTATCATTTGCCTAGGTCTTTTCCCTCCCTTGGGAATTTTCATAGCTTTCTAAATCCCTGCTTTTCAGGGACTGCCAATGGCCAAATCACTGATTTTCCACTTGTATTAATCAGCCCAGAGGTAGTTCCAACATGTTCCCCACTCATGGACTCATGGTCAGCTAAATTTAACATGGTTGTTCCATTTTTCCTCTTGCAATCAATATAAAATATTCTATTTTCATACAAGTGTCATAGTCAAATAGTTAGTTGAGTCAAATCAAGTCTCTGCGCAATAGTCATAATAATTAATTACAATTATCAAATTCGAAATTTGGAATTGCCATAAAAGGAAAAAAAATCCAAATTCAAATTTACTAAAAACAGAATAAATTTCCAGCAAATTTTAAATTTCAAAAATATTTTATTTTTGGGGATGTCACATCCTTTCCCCCTTCAGTAAAAGACTATCCTTAGTGTTCGTTCCTTTCCTGGAACAAGATTTAATGAGATTTCCACAAATCTCCCTCTAACTCCCAAGTGGCCTCCTCAGGACTAAAGTGCTTCCATTGCACCTTTACCTGAGCGACGACTCTGTTTCGAAGTGCTATTTCTCTCCGGTCCAGAATGCGTAGGGGTTCCACCTGGAACTCACCTTCAGGTTCCACCTGCACCAAGTTCCAATCAATCCTATGAGTAGTGTCATGAATATACTTTTTCAGCAATGAAACATGAAATACATTATGAATTCTTATATTAGCTAGAAGTGCAAGTTGATATGCTACGTGTCCGATTCGAGCTAGTATCACGAAGGGCCCACAAAACCTGGGTGCCAACTTGGCACAATTCCCTAACTTCAATGAGCTCTTTCGGGCTTTGACCTTCAAATAAACATGGTCTCCCACTTGAAATTCCAAGTGTCTTCTTTTCTGATCTGCATAGCTCTTCTGTATGTAATGTGCTTCTTTCAAGTTATGTTGTACCTTTCTTACCATGTTCTCCATTTCTTGGAGCATCTATGGACCATCCATGAGTCTGTCAGCCGGGTTATCCCAACTAATTGGTGTTGTACACTTTCTTCCATACAGTTTTTCGAAAGGGCTCAACTTATCCGAAGTTTTGTACCCATTGTTATATGTGAATTCTACCAAGTGCAGGTAGTCTTCCCACTTGCTCAGTTTTGTTCTTACATACATGTGAAGCATATCCTCTATGATTTGGTTTTTCCTTTTGGTATGTCCATCCATTTGTGGATGATAGCTCGTACTGAAATTCAAGTTGGTGTTTAGCCCTGCAAACGATTCCTTCCAAAAAGTGGATGTAAATTTTATGTCTCTATCTGAAACCATCATTTTAGGAATACCATGCAGTTTAAAAATTCCTTTCATGAATATTTCAGCAATGCTTATAGCTTTAAAAGTAGACTTTACAAGAATAAAGTGTGAAGACTTACTGAGTTTATCGATTGCAACCATGATAGAATCATTTTGTTTCTAAGTTTTAGGCAAACCTGTGATAAACTCCAGTGATATAGTCTCGCATTTCCATTCTGGTACAGGTAATGGTTGTAATAGGCCGGTTGGATGCTGGTGTTCGGCCTTAACCTGCTGACAATCTTGACACCTAGCCAAGTACTCTATTGTTTCACCCTTCATTTTAGGCCAGTAAAATAGTTTTCTAAGTGTTGTTATTGTTTTTTGGTAACCTGGATGGCTAGAATATGGTTTCTTATGCACTTAATCCAAAACTGTTAATTTTAAATCTGTTGAATCCGATATGTAAAGCCTGTTTTTCAATCGTAATAGTCCCTTCTTGTCGATGCTTAGATATGATTTTTCTGAGTTTATTGTATGGTTTTGTAATTCTGTCATTATCTTAGTGTAATCTCCGTCGTTAATACCTGTCGTCCTTATCCTTTGTTCCAAATCACTTTTTGTCGTGCTAATATTTATCTCAAATAACCCATGGACTCTTCTGCTTAAAGCGTCTACTACTTTATTTTCCTTACCTTTGATGTGTCTGACCTCGAAGTCGAATTCGCTCAAGAAGGCTAGCCATCTTGCTTGTCTTTCATTAATATCTAGTTGACTAAATAGATATTTCGCCCCACTATTATCCATCAATAATAGAAATTTATTGCCCATTATGTAGTGTCGCCACATTTTTAAGGCATGTATTACTGCTACCAATTCTAAATCATGAGTGACATAATTTCGCTCCTCTTCTTTTAATTTTCAGGACTCATAACAAATAACATGTCCTTCCTGAGTTAGGACACCACCCAGTCCTTCTTTACTTGCATCAACACATACAATGAAGTCTTTATCTGGGTCTTCTACCTTCAATATGGGTTCAATTGTCAATAATCCTTTCAGCTTGTTGAAACTGTCTTGACACTTCTCTGACCAGTTAAACTTGGTCCCTTTCTTCTGTAATGAGGTGATAGGGTAGGCTATCTTGGAAAACCCTTCTATAAATTTGCGGTAATATCTGTTGATTCCCATGAATGACCGGATATCCGCTACATCCTTGGGTACCGAACATTCCATAATGGATTTTATTTTCTCTGGGTCTACGACAATGCCTCCTACTGAAATTACATGTCCTAGATATTGTATTTCTTTTTGATAAAAGTCACACTTGTCAAATTTGGCATAAATTTTGCGTTTCCTCAATGTTTGCAAAACTATCCTTAAGTGTTCATTATGTTCTTCTTTCGTTCTTGAATAGACCAGAATGTCATCGATAAATACTACCATGAACTTGTCCAAATATTGACTGAACATACTGTTCATCGGGCACATAAACGTGGTTGGTGCATTAGTGAGTCCGAAAGGTATGACTATGAATTCGTAGTGTCCATATCTTGTCCAAAAAGTTGTTTTTCTTATGTCCTCGTCTTTTATCCTAACTTGATGATAAATGGATTGTAAATCCAACTTTGAAAAGATCTTGGCCCCACCTACTTGATTGAACAGATCACTTATCCTTGGTAAGGGGTATTTGTTCTTAATAGTTAGTTTGTTCATCTGTCTATAATCAATACATAGTCTTAGAGTACCGTCTTTCTTTTTCACAAAGAGGACTGGTGCTCCCCATGGTGAGACACTCGATTTGATATACTCTTTGTCCAACAATTCCTGTAATTGTATTTTTAATTCTGTCAGTCCTGGTAGACTCATTCGATAGGGTGCTTTTGAGATAGGGGCTGAACCGAGTAGTAGATCTATGGAGGATTCTATTTCCCTTCTAGGAGGTAATTCTGGTATCTCATCCACAAACATGTCTCTAAATTCACGTAGGACAGCAAAGTCTTCTAACTTTGGATTATCTTCTTTTTCTAATAGATTCATCACTTGGATGGAATAAACTTGAACTCCCTTTCTAATACATTTCTTGAGTTGCATCGCGGAAACTTATCTAACTGATACAAGTTTTGGTATGCCTTGGGATATTCTAACAATGCCAAAATCATCTTTATAGCTAAGTATCTTTGTATAACAGTCTAGTACTACCTTGTTTTGTTCCAACCAATTAATCCCGATAATCATATCATAAGATCCTAGTGGTAGGATGTTCAGATTGGTCCTTATCTTTTGACCATCTAAGCTGAACTCAAAATCATAAATAAAGTCAACTACTTTCCTTTTAGTACCTGTTGCTAGTTGTACAAGCCATGATTTTGCATGTTTCAGTTTCTTAAGTTTATTCGACTCTACTACATCATGAGTAATATAAATTAACGTAGATCTAGGGTCAATTAAAACATAAATTTGAGTGTCATTGATTTTACGTTCGATTTCTACCACTAAGGACTAGTGGTCAACTTGTCAACCACCTATGGCTGCATTTATCTAATGTAGGCTTCTGCCCACGTCTTCCACTGTCGAGGCTTCCTGCAAATTGTGAACAGTAGTTTTGTTTGCTAAAATTAAATGTGGACAGTTCCTCCTTAGATGAGGCTCTCCGCATTCCCAACACTTTAATGGCTCGCGGGAGTTGTCCCCAAACTTCTTCATTCCCAGGTTTACCAGTTTACCGCTACCTTGCGCATTCAGATGATTGGAGTGAAAATCCTTCCCTGGGAAACTTTTTGTTGCATTCCGATAAGGAGCTGGCTGGTATCCCTTCTTCCACTGGTTCATTCAATCCTGCTTCCTATCCTTCCAGGCCTTGGGAAAATCTACCCTCTATTTATACTAGTCATAGCACATTTGTGCTTTCCTGAATTCCTCACTCAAGGATTTGTGGTTGTCAAACTCAATTCTATCCCTGTAGGACTGTGGTAAACAAATTAAGAATCGCTGGATTTTTACCTTATCCTCCTGGATGTATGGTATGAACCTTAGTAGTTCCATAAATTTATTTATAAGGTCCTCCATCGTCATCTGTCCGAGTCATAACTCATAAAATTATTTAATCGTCCTTTCATAATAGCTTTCACAAAGGTATTGTTTCTTAAAATACTTCTTAAAATCAAACCATTCCAATTGTTTCTCCTTTAGGCCCTTGGCCAATTTCAGGTCCTGCCGCTAAATGTTGGCTTTCCCCTTCAGATTGTAAATGGCCATTCTAACCTTCATGTTGCTGGAATAGTTATAGAATTGGAAGTATTTTTTGATGTCCAACAACCATTCCTCAACTTCTTCTCATGTCTTGGATTCTCCATCAAAGGTAGTTGGTTTAATCTTTTTAAATTCTCCTTCAAGGTGGTTTATCTGTTTTCTTTTTCTGTCTGGTATAGTTTTTTATTCAACTGAAGGTGTCCCTTCAAATGAACTGTCTCCTTTTTCTGTTTTCGAACCAGAATTCTTGGAGGACCTTTTGCTGACCTCTTCGTCATGGTTATTGTCATTTGGGCTTGACTTGGTTACTATATTACGCAGCAGGACTTCATTTATCTCTTGTTGTTCCTGATGTTCTTTCTTCAATTTTTCATTGTCGGCCTTGAAAACTTGCAGTTCAACAATAAGATTCCTCATTGTTTCCAACACCTCTGATGATGAGATTCCATCACTATTCTTTCTTGGATCTCCAGGAGGTCCTTGCTATGTATTTTGTTCCATCTTGATTTCTGCACCCTCCTGAGATGCCATAATTTACAAAAATAGAAAGGCCTTTATGTTTGTAACCATAAGATTTATTAGTTTTACATAAATCAGAATAAATACTAAGCAGCTAATGTTCCCCTGTTCAGGCCCAGTGCTGTAGCTTTTTCTCTGATACCATATGTAATGTACCTCAAACAAAATGTCTAAAAAAATAAAATTGTTTGTACATTAATCCTTGAATAGTTTCGAGTTTCAAGCAAGTAAGCTTTCTGTTATATAGCTTGAGTCTGAAAGTATGTTAGAGTCCTTACTGTCGTCAACTGTCCTTACCATTCAACTTAAAGTTTTCTAATCAACGATATAATAAGTGTTTACTTCTCACTTCAATGTTTATTTATAGTCATGTAATTATAATTACTTTCCTATCTGTTTGTACCTATAACACTACCATAGTCTTAACAATACAAATGACTTTGGGATTTTATGGCCAAGTACTTACGTGTTAGATCGTACATAGAAACATTACCATATGTTTACAATACAAATGACTTTGGGTTTTATGGCCTAGGCCTCATGCGTTAGTCCATACACATACTCATATGATGAAAAGGACCAAACTGACTTAGGTAAAAGTTGTATTAGTCTATACTCCTCTGTGAGAGCTTAAATATAGGCAGACTCCTTTAATTTTAAAAGTATCCGGATACGAGATAGTGGTTAGGTAAGACCCTTCCGGTTAAACTCAGAGTACGAATATTTCATAATCCTCCACCTGTGCTAGTAATCTTATTCGGCTCCACCTATTCGTAACGTAGCATCAACTGTACATGTAATAACTGCATTCATTGTGATTTAGGGTTTAGGTCTTATATGCACTTACCCATCCCATTCAACTCCACCTGTCTGAACGTAGTGTCAATTGTGCATTGTATTAACTGCATTTACTGTGATTTGGGTTTAAATATTTCCATGAGTCACACCGAAACTTCTTTACTCAGTATCTTATTAATTACCAAAGGATGGGTAGGACCGATACACACTTAATCCTAGATAGGGAATTAAAGGAGGTAGGGTATACATTGCAGTTGATGCCATCGCTTGTCCTGCGATCCAATATGGGCATGACAAGTCGATCTCATCACCTGGTCATTCGTACCCGCAGACCTCATTCTCCGAGGAAGGGATTAGTTAGGTTGATGGATTCTATTGTGGAGAGGTCCTCCAGAAGTCTAAATCTGCGACTTTGATTTCTTGGTGAGGAGAACAACAATGAGGTTTTGCTCATAGTGGAGGTGGCATCGCTATCTACCCTACTGGTAAGGTTCTTGTTACTTCTGTATCTCTAGTTCTGAGATTTGTGGCAGAGATTTTTCTTCCTCTTGCAACCACTATGGGTGACCAACGTGTCATAGTGATTATACTCTATGTAAGTGGTTGTTCTCTTGCTTCCAAGACTCCAAGAAGGTTCTAGAAGTTCCTCCCCTCTGCTAGGCAGTTGTATTATCGTGTCCTTATCTGTTATGGAAATTTCCGAAGGGGATGGATACCTCATCCCTTTGTTTCTTGTTGTTTTCGCAAGTAGATTATTTCTAGGGCGTGATGTTCTCCACTCTGCTTCGCTATCATGTATCATTGTTTGGTATTAATCTTCTGTGCGGTTTCTCGGATTCCATTCCAAAAACTATTTTTATTACGATGAGGGTGTTACACTATAACTGCAGTATTTCCTTATCCATATTAATGATTTTTTGTTGTTTCCTTGGCTCTAAACTCCCATCATGGATGGTTGTACTCTGTTTGGTATCTGAATAGGGTTTTCCCAACCCATATCCACTCATCTGCCTCAAAGGGCCCCTTTCTGATGCAAGAGCATTTCTCCCAAGCCAGTCATGTGCCAGCCAGCCAACAAACTCAACGCACACATTCAATGAGGAAAGGCACAACCCTTTCGTGATTTGAATTTGAATGTGAAGGCATTTAATATTGTAAGGCTGTTAGAGCCATAGAGGCATGCCTATATGAAGGCTTTAGATGTAGATAGACTTTAATGGTTGTAAGGCTAGGATCTAGATCCAATCTCGACTAGACAACCATTTAATTATGAATTCAATGTAATTTAATAGGGTAGGTAGCTTGGAGGGAAGAGCTCGAAGAGTCCCCTCATGTAAAATATATTCTGATCTTGTTTAGAGTTAGAGAAAGAGGTAGCAGGAGTTAGAGCAGAGAAGAGAGAATGAGTTGAGACTCTGTCAAAAGTATGAGCTTAGGAACACCTTGTAAAGGAGGCATTTGATATTAATACAAACGAGAGCAGTTTTTCCTACATATTGTCTGTGTTGTGTGAATGTCTATGTGTGTTCTATGTATGTTGTAGATGTGCATTTATAGGGGCAGATAGGTTCTGCTATCTGTAGATTTCTTTGATTCAGGTTGGAGTTCTTTGAGGCTTCATGCCAAGAGGCCGTGACAGAACACTATGGGTTCTGATAGTCAGTGCTCAAAGAGAACTTCCAATTCTACAGAATTTGGACAAGGACATGCTAGGAGGGAACATTAACTGAAATCATTGGCTCAGAGGAAGACCTTAAGGTTGCTGAATACCTTGGAGGTGAGACTATGCAGAGGAGGACACAGTAGAAGATAGAATCTATGAGGAGTTCTATAGAGCTCTGCCAAGAGGGCATTGAGAAGGTGCATAGAGTGCACAGAGGAACTTTGTTGAGTTCAGGAGGAAGATAGAACTACTGAGGGTTCTATAGAGCTCTTCCAGGAGGGCATTGAGCACAGGCATAGAGGGCTGAGGAGGAACTTTGCTATGAGTTCATAGAGAAACATAATCACTGAGGATTTTGGACACTCTGCCAGGAGGGCATTGATTAGGTGCCAGAGCACACAAAGAGAACACTTTTAGTTTAGAGACAGAGAAGAGTCCAAGGAGGGATATTCACAGGGTTGTTGAACACCCTGCAGATTCAACAAGAAGTTTTCTTGAACAAGAGAGTGCCAGGAGGGAATCAAATTCTCCATCTGAGGGAGAAGGAAAAAGGGTTAATCCCTTAGAGGTCAAAGCTACAGAAAAAGATCAGAAGGGAGAGAACCTTCATGCGTGCAAAGACTCTGCAAGGAGCGCAGAAGTCGAAGAATTCTTTGAGGATTGAAGGAGAGAAGATCAGGAGGAGTAGTGCTTTCATACACAGAGCCATAGTTGTAGAAGTCGCAGAGGCCAAGGAACTCTTTGGAGAGTTTAGAATCCCAAAATCTCAGGAGGGATAGGGTCTTTGAGAACAGAGGAGAGACCCAATGGGGTAGAGCTCACAGAGGAAAATCAAAGGTCGAAGCCTCTAGAATTTGGAAAATCTTCCAAAGTTCGGGAAGAAAGCATATGCTCAATCGGAGGAGCACAGTTGTCGTCGGATCAGCCGAGAAGATTTGGACCGTGGATTCGTGTCCAGGCAGTGTAGGAAGGGAACAACAAAAGAATAGGTTTGAGATGTTAGATATGGGTACATGGACCAATAGCCGTCAGAACTGTAGAAAGTTGCACGGGGTTTAAATCCTCACGCGCAGAGCAGAGAATCTGAAAAAGTCTCGATAGGGTAGAGGTATCTAGATTTCAGACTTTGGGAATTCCGAGGTTCAAAGGATGAAGAACCAGAGATTAGGACTCATGGGTCTCGAAGTCCCGAAGGTATCTAAGACATCTATCTAAGAAGGACAAATTTCACAAGATCCTTTCATATCGGGGATTCAAACATTAGGAAGTAGAGAAGGGAGTATTTCGGATTCGTTATTGACGAAGTCTCGAAACGATCTGGACCATCCATCTGTGGAGAACACATGGAGGAGATTAGGGATTCCATCGGGATTTTAGATACTGGGGATTCGAGAGAATAGAGGATAAGTGTCATAGGGGTTGCAAAGTTCTGAAACGCGAAACCTCAAAAACTCTGAAAGAACAGGGAGGACATGTGGAAATGATCCAGGCATTGGGGAAATTCTCGAAAAGAATCATTTCGACATTTTGGCTACCGGGAATGCAAGAGGTAAGAGTTTGAAACTCTTGACCCATAGAATCATGAAAGAATATGAGTCGTTGGATCAAGGGAGGCTTTGAGTCATTGATCTTGTTCAGAGGAGGAGAACCAAAGGGTTTGGGATTTCGGTATTTCAGATACTGGAAGTATGAGAGGACAAGGAATTGTTACACCAGGATTCACGAAGTTCTGAAATGTGAATTCCCGAAAGCATAGGAGCAATAGCATCGGGATATTTCGGCATTTTGGGATTCATATTTTTCGCCACCTTGTGGACAAGAAACCAGGCATTTCGGCGTTGGAAACCCTGAAGTCCCGAAAGAGACATATTGTTGGAGTGAGGCTGCAGTCACACGTTTAGGCATACCGGGTATTGGGGTTTCAAAAATCTTGGGGATAAGCAATCCGAGCCTTCAGGAATGAAAACCCTGAAGTTTCAAAATATAACATAAAGGAGAGTGAGGCTGTGGTCGCACTGGGTATCAGGATTTTTTAAATCGGCATTTCGGGAATCCCAAAGACTAAGAGTCCAGGCTCATGTAGTCGAAAGTTCCAAAGAAGACTATGGTCATATGAAGGGTGGTCACATGGACCAAAGATATGGCCCAGGGGGATAATCGCCTTTGAGTGCTATTTCGGCATATCGACATTTCGGGGATTGGGGAATCGAGAAGGCAAAGGTTCTCGACATCAGGACTTAGAAAGTCCGAAAACCTGAAATTCCATTTCGGGAAAAGGTCGCGGTTGTGCTGAGGCTGTGTGCAGGTGAAAGCTCGTGCCTATGGCATGTTTGTGCAGGTGGAGTTTCATGAAGGACCTATGGATCAAATATTTGAGGTTCCAGTAGGGAATCAAACGAGTTGCTTCAACTCGAGGAGGCTTTTGAACGATCCTTAGACTGGGAAGTCGCACAAAACCTGCAGAGGTAGATGGGGTGCTGCGTCATTTGTGGTATCATAGCTAAATCTCTGTCTGTATATTTTAGGCAGAGAGAGAAGGAAATAAAAACTATGGTACACATCAGTTTGGTATCAGAGGCAGCTTGCAGAGACAGGCAGAGGAAGGCAGATCACTGGAACTCTGTGGTGATCATTGTAGGTAGGCAACAGTCAAAGGAACCAGTCAGGAGGACTGTAAAGGAAGGCTAGAAGCACTCAGGGTTTCTGAGTGACAAAAAATATGTCAGGAGGGCAGATAAACAACAGGCATAATGGTTGCTAAAGGTCATGCACGTGGTGGGAAGAAGAACCACCAATAGTAGGATAATACTACAAGGGATAAAGAACTTGCTAAGATTAGGGCGAGGATGGATGAACTAGCATTGCGGATGCAACAAAATGCTAAGTCAAGATGGGTATACGAATGGCCCATGAAGATGAAATAAAAATGGTCAGTCAGAGCATTGGTGGCCAAAAGACAGTGAAGGATGTTAAAGAAATGGTTGAGGCATGCTAAAAGCCTCAGGGATGATGAAGAGGAAATGGTTCAAGTATGTGAACCAGAGGCTGGGAGAAACCTTAGTAGTGAGGATGACATGGGATCAGTAGAAGATCTCATAGACTGCCAAGAGGGAAAAACAAAAATTTCCAATTGCCAGGTGGGCAATGAAATGAGGTTGTTGTGGGATCTCATAGACTGCCAGGTGGGCAGCAGAGAAATCCCATATTTCCAGGAGGCAAAGGGAGAACAAATGAGCTGAGAGGTGAGTTCATATCAGCTAGAAGAGCTGATAGATTCCAAGAGAGAAGATCAGAAGAGAATTATGATGATTGGAGGGATAAAGGTATTCCTGCCATATAGCCCAGATGAGGCCAGCGTGTGTGTTGCCGAGGCAGCAACAAAAGACCAACATCTAGCAAAGACTATTAGGGAGAAAGAAGAAGGGGAGCATATATCAGAGGTTTCCCAAGAAGAGGAAGAAGAAGAGCATTCCGAGGAATGGCTCAAAATTTTCATCCAGGAAGTTGAAATGACTGCAGCATTGGAGCTTGCAGCAGAAGAAGTCGAAGAAGAGACAGACAACATGAGTCTTGCTGATCTATGTGAAGAGATTGAAGAACTGGAGAGAAGGGTGAAGGTACAAAGCTTGCACATCCAAAAAGTCAAGTTGGAGGCAGATGAAAGAGGATTCCAGTCCGAGGAGAAGCTGGAGGAAGCTGGAGACACACCAGTAGGAGAAATGGCAGAAGTAGAGTTGTTACAGAGAAAAGTTGAGCAATAGCTCAATGATAAGACTGCAAAGCTGAACGTTGCAACAGAGTGGCCACTTAGTGCCACAAAGGAGGGTAAAGACATCATGGGAGATCATAGTGATTTGCCCATTTGCAGAAAGAATTTGCAGCAGAGGAGACCACATGAACAAAGCCAACCATTGTAGCAGTTGGATGAGGTGATCGATGAGATCAGGAGGCTGATGATCAGATCAAAAGAGACTGCCAGTGAGGAGAATCTGAGAAAAAGGGAGACTTCCAGAGAAGCAGCAAAGCAGCAACAACAAAAACAACAACATCAAAGAGATGGAGTAGAGAGACATCTTTGAAATGTTGTTTGGGATCTAGGAGGATTTCAACAGCCAGGGTGGAAATATCATGAGCAAGAGCTCATGAATTTTGCAGCAGAGGAGTATGATGTAGGAGCATCACTCCCAAGCCATCCATGCACCAGCCAGCTAGCCACCTCAGCACATGCATTCAATGAGGAAAGGCATAACCATTTCATGATTTGAATTTGAATGTGAAGGCATTTAATATTTTAAGGTTGTTAGAGCCATAGAGTCGTGCCTATATAAAAGATTTATATGTATATAGCCTTTAATGGTTGTAAGGTTGGGATCTAGATCCAATCTAGACTAGATATCCATTTAATTATGAATTCAATGTAATTGAATAGCATAGGTAGCTTGGAGGGAAGAGCTCGAAGAGCCCCCTCATGTAAAAGATCTTTTGATCTTGTTTAGAGTTAGAGAAAGAGGTAGCAGGAGTTAGAGTAGAGAAGAGAGAAGGAGTCGAGACTCTATCAAAACTCTGAGCTTAGGAACACCTTGTAAAGGAGGCATTTGATACTAATACAAACCAGAGTAGTTTTTCCTTCATATTGTCTATGTTGTGTGAATGTATATGTGTGTTCTATTTATGCTGTGAATGTATGTTGTAGATGTGCGTTTACAGGGACAGATAGGTTCTGCTATCTGTAGAGTTCTTTGATTCAAGTTGGAGTTCTTTCAGACTTCACGCCAAGAGGGCGTGATAGAACACTGTCGGTTCTGATAGTTAGTTCTTCGAGAGAACTTCCAATTCTATGGAATTTGGAGAAGGACGTTCTAGGAAGGCACATTAATTGAAATCATTGACTCAGAGGAAGACCTCAAGGTTGTTGAATACCTTGGAGGTGAGACTGTGCAGAGGAGAACATAGTAGAAGACAGAATCTCTGAGGAGTTATGTAGAGCTTTGCTAAGAGGGCATTGAGCAGGTGCATAGAGTGCACAGAGGAACTTTGTTGAGTTCAAGAGGAAGATAGAACTACTGAGGGTTCTACAGAGCTTTGCCAGGAGAGCATTGAGCACATGCACAGAGTGTTGAGGAGGAACTCTATTGTGAGTTAATATAGAAACATAATCACTGAGGATTCTGGACACTCTACCAGGAGGGAATTGAGTAGGTGCCAGAGCGCACAGAGAGAACTCTTTAAGTTCATAGACACAGAAGAGTCCAAGGAGGGATCTTCACAGGGTTATTGAACACCCTGCAGACTCAACAAGAAATTTGCTTGAATAAGAGAGTGCCAAGAGCGCATCAGATTCTCCATCTAAGGGAGAAGGAAAAAGGGTTAATCCCTTAGAGGTCGAAGCTATAGAAAAATCTCAGAACGGATAGAAACTTTGTGCATGCAAAGACTCTGCAAGGAGTGCATAAGTCGAAGAATCCTTTGAGGATTCAAGGAGAGAATCTCAGGAGGAGTAGTGATTTCATACACAGAACCATATCTGCAAAAGTCGTAGAGGCCAAGGAACTCTTTGGAGAGTTTAGAATCCAAAAAGCTCAAGAGGGACAACATCTTTGAGAACGCAGGAGACACGCAAGGGTGTAGATATCATAGAGGAAAAGCAAAGGTCGAAGCCTCTAGAATTTGGAAAATCTTCCAAAGTTCGGGAAGAAAGCGTATGCTCAACAGGATGAGCACAGTTGTTGTCAGATCAGCCGAGAAGATATGGACCATGGATTCGTGTCTAGGTAGCATAGGAAGGGTGTAGCAGAAGAATAGGTACATGGACCAATAGCCATTGGATCTGTGGAAATATGCACGAGGTTTAAATGCTCACCCGCAGAGAAGAGAATCCGAAAAAGTCCCGACAGGGTAGAGGTATCAGGATTTCAGACTTCGAGAATTCAGAGGTTCAGAGGATGAAGAACCGGAGATTAGGACTCACGGGTCTCGAAGTCCCAAAGGTATCTAAGCCTTCCATCTAAGAAGGACAGGTGTCACGAGATCCTTTCATATCAGGGATTCAGACATTAGGAAGTAGAGAAGGGAGTATTTCGACTTCGTTATTGACAAAGTCCCAAAACGATTTGGACCCTCAATCTATGGAGGACACGTGGAGGAGATCGGGAGTCCACTGAGATTTCAGATACTGGGGATTCGAGAGAATAGAGGATAAATGTCGTAGGGGTCACGAAGTTACGAAACTAGAAACCCCGAAAACTCCAAAAGAACAGGCAGGACATGTGGCAACGATCCAGGCATAGGGGAAATTCCCGAAAAGAAGAATTTCAACATTTCGGCTACCGGGAATGCGAGAGGTAAGAGTTTGAAACTCTTAACCCATAGAATCCTGAAATAATATGAGCCATTGGATCAAGGGAAGCTTTGAGCCATTGATCTTCTTCAGAGGAGGAGAACTGGAGGGTTTGAGATTTTGGTACTTTTTTATTTCGTATTCCAGAAGTACGAGAGGACAAGGAATTGTTACGCTAGGATTCGCGAAGTTCTGAAACACAAATTCCCGAAAGCATAGGAGGAATACCGCCAGGATATTTCGACATTTTGGGATTCGGATTTTCGGCCACCTCGAGGACAAGAAATCGGGCATTTCGGCGTTGGAAACCCCAAAGTCCCAAAAGTGACATATTGTTGGAGTGAGGCTGCGGTCACATGTTTCGGCATACCGGGTATCGAGGTTTCAAAAATCTTGGGGATAAGGAATCCAGGCCTTGGGGAATGAAAACCCCGAAGTTGCGAAATATGACATAAAGGAGAGTGAGGCTGCAGTCGCACCAGGTATCAAGATTTCAAAAATCGGCATTTCAGGAATCCTAAAGACTAAGAGTCGGGGCTCACAGAGTCGAAAGTTCCAAAGAAGACTGCGGTCATCTGAAGGGTGGTCACATGGACCAAACATATGGCCCAAGAGGCTAATCGTCGTTGAGTGCTATTTCGGCATATCATCATTTCAGGGATCGGGGAATCGAGAAGGCAAAGGTTCTCCACATCGGGACTCAAGAAGTCCCAAAACTTGAAATTCCATTTCAGGAAAAGGTCCCAGTCATGCTGAGGCCGTGTGCAGGTGAAATCTTGCGCCTGTGGCATGTTTGTGCAGGTGGAGTTTCACGAAGGACCTGTGGATCAAAGATTTGAGGTTCCAGTAGGGCATCAAAGGAGTCGCTTTGGCTTGAGGAGGTTTTTGAACGATCCTTAGACTGGGAGGTCGCGCAGAACCTATGGAGGCTGAGGGGGTGTTGCGTCACTTTCGCTTGTATACCATCCTCACCAATCAACCCATAATCCCAATGAGAGAGATCCTAAAAGGACCTTTCCTAAAGGTGTTTTCCAAATCTTGGTTTGAATGGTACTTCTAGGTTCAAAAGATTTATACCATATAACTAGTAATAATTTACGAGTTCTGTAATGGCTTACTATGGTATGTCGATATATTAATTCAATCCGTATTACTTAAATCCTTTCTTTGTAAATTTTTAAAGGAACGGATTCCTATATTTAACATTCAAGTTAACTGTATCTTCGATTTTATCTCTTTATGCAGATTTTGTTTAGTAGTTATCTGTATCTTGTCTATACCTTAGAATATATTCAATCTCTATTTAATGACTCTGGAATTGGTGTTGGACTACTGTTATATTTACAAAAGACATAATTTTCTTGTATAACTCTCTTTTTGAACTAGATGTTGTAACTAATGATGGGACCCTGTTTTGATGCGAGGGTACCCATCAGCTTAATCAAGCTCTCTCCTCCCCTTTTCGGTTGGCGAACGACTACAACTGGGAGATGGATCATGCCCATGACAACATCCAAGATAAGTACAGGTTCTACCAATGATGTATTTCCATTCTGTAGATAATTTCATTCAACCTCCTTTCGTATAATTCTAATATTTCAATGGCATGTTTAGTTACTAATATTTTATTTATACGAATTTTGTAGAGTCCTCGTCAGTAAGAAGCTTCGGATATCCACGTCCATCCTTGGAGATAAAGGTACTTGGGTTCCATTCCCATAACCCCCACTATCTCATTCCTTTATTTCTAAAGGAAGGGGACGGTCCCTTTGCAGTCCTTTTATTTACTGTGTAGTTCTGTTCTGGTTTCGGTATCATTGATTAAGGGTAACCTGTGTTGTGATGGCAATTTCTATCTTTGGAAAATAAAACACCATATGGGATGTTCATTTGTTTCAATTTCGAACGAGATATGTAATATTATTCTTAAAATAATTACAGGGTTTTCCCTTCTGCCTACTTGTGTTGGCATACTGGTTATTTTATTGGTTTAATATACTAACGCCATATTAGCTACTTCCTCGAAAGGGATTTTGAAAAGAAAAAGGTACTTGGCTATTGTCGGCTATATGTATGTCATGTTTATAGTTGACTCTGGATCGCAAGATGGTAAATGAATTCAATTTGCACTTACTATACTTTGTGTTAAAGGCTTTCCTTTGAAAATTCTAGGTAATTATTTTTATTTACACAGTCATCTATTTACTCAGGGGTGTGTGCTAAGTTTCGGGATGTCCCCTCTTCCTTGGGCCTTTACGCCTTTCATGATTAGTTATGATAATTAAACTGTGTTAATCCGATTCACTCCAAGGAATTTCCCAACATTTCAACCTATAACTTTTCATTAAACACCGTTTTGATATAAAGATGTGTAAATGATGTAGGTGCTTTTTGTTATTCGCAAGATCACTTCCGTACTTTAAATATACATATAAATATTAGACACTTGTGATTAGGGTTATCTCTCAAAAATCATGACTATTAAGCTGGTACGTGGAAGAAATCTTAGTTAATTACTCTACTGCTACACATACTTTTATATACCCGAAAATATGTATATGTACATATATATATTTATATCTATACACTATGTAGTTTTCCATTTACATTCAATATATAGGTAAACTCAAATCTGCATTGCATTTTACTTGTGGAATTTTCAATGACAATGCTTTACCTTACTACAATAGTAATCAAACCACAACATAAATCTTCTTTTATAATTGACTAGGCAAAAGTTTTCAGCTAGTATACTTTCGGGGACTAGTATTCATAACAGAAAGGAGATACAACAAAGATAATCCATTCCGAACTAGTGGGGAGACATTCTAGCAGTTCCGAAGTTTCAATAGGACGCATTTGATCTTTGATCTTTTAATATTATTCCTAATTAGTATTAACATATGCATTCTATCAAGTATGTAACCATTTAACATTCATCCAGAGAAGGGACATAAATAACATATCTGAAATAATACGCTGAAAGACAAAGGGAACAACCATGTTCCTCCCAACCATAGAACAAGGAAGCCAAATTTCTTGCCCGATTCACCCCCTAGCCTGACCATGAAACCATGAGGGTGAACTTAGAAAAACTTCTCTTCAGCAATGTCCTACAGCTCCAGCTGTTTCCCTTGCCTCACACTCAAGTAGTGTTCATAACAGCAAGTAACTCAATAGTCTCCTTTCCCAGCATACTTGGCAGTGTCATGCCTCCTCTCATATGTTATTTATCATTTTCCTAGGTTTTTTCCCTCCCTTAAGAATTTTCGCATCTTTCTAAATCCTTGATTTTCAGGGGCTACCAATGGCCAAATCAATGATTTGCCACTTGTAATAATCATCCTAGAGGTAGTTCCAACATGTTCCCCACTCATGGAGTCATGGTCAGCTAAATTTAACATGGTTGTTCCATTTTTCCTCCTACAATCAATATAAAATATTATGTTTTCATACAAGTGTCATAGTCAAATAGTTAGTTGGGTCAAATCAAGTCTCTGCCCAACAGTCATAATAATTAATTACAATTACCAAATTTGAAATTCGGAATTGCCATAAATGGAAAAATTTTTCCAAAGTGGAATTTACTAAAAACAGAATAAATTTCCAACAAATTTTAAATTTAAAAAATATTTTATTTTTGGGAATGTCACATGTTTCTTATCGTATGATTGTTGGACAGCCTTTGTTCACTTTGTTTTTTAGTCTTTCATCCTTATCCTTAGCCTAGCTATGTTTTTGACACATATACGTGGGGTTTTTCTTGACAGTCGCGCTTATACGCATGTTATCATTTTGCAAGTTGCATACATACGCACTTTTCCCTTGAAAATTTGTGTACATCAACCTCTTTTGCTTATTTGCTAGGTTTAGTGGTTGCAAGGTAGGTTTTGATGATTGTTGAGTCTTCTTGGGTTTCTATAGTGCTGTTAAGTGTCTGTGGGATGACATGAAACTTGTCTTTGGTTGAATTTTTGGTGGTTCCTTTCTCATCATCTTTTCATTTTGATTGTCCTTGTAAATTTGGATGGGTGTTTTTCTCCTTGGTATCCTACTTAGGTTTTCTCTGTCTATACACAACAGAGTCTTTATATGTCAAGTTGTTGTTCATTCCATGCATTTTCATTTTTTTTATATTGAAAATAAAAAAATAATAAGCATTTTATATTGATTTCCATTTTGATCTCTTGAGTCTTTCTCATTTATCTTAGTGCATATAAAGAAAGATTTCTTTTCTATTTAGAATTGCAAAATTGAATTGAAAATTGCATTTTTAAGAAGCATATTATTTATTGAAAATTGAAGTTAGGACTTTGCATTGTTTTCATATTCATTTACTTTACTTGTTGAGTCATAACATCACTAGTTTCACAACCACACATTTTTAGTAATAAAGGCCATTAAAAGTAATGCTATAATTTAAAATTGATTAGTAATGATTCTACTTTCTAGGGTGCAGAAAATAGCTTAGGATTTAGTGCCTTGGAATAGGATTTTGTGAGTAAACTTCTCCAAGGCTATTAAATCAGCATATGTGTCTGACTAAGGGAATGGAGAAATCCATTGTATAATCAGTAATATCAGGAGGTTCTTCTTACACTAGATTTAATTGAACGGATATCCCCCCGATACCTTCTTAGCATCAAAGATATTTCTGGGGATCTATTTGTATATGGGGAACTTTCTAGTTCCCTTACCTTTGTGAGAGGCATTTATTTCAAGGATTTTGGCTTTTGTACCCTACCCATACAATGGACTTGACTTATGAATGCTCTCCTGTGCATCGGTTATACTGTGGTTTCTTAGTTTCTTCACTCAGGTGCCACATAGGTTACTTGTAGGGGTTATTCTATAGGTACCCTGGGTCAGATAAGGGTTAGACATAACACAACCTTTATGGAGGATTACTTCTCTGGGGGGATCTAACTGTGTAGTTTTCAAGTCCACGAGGGACCTTATAATTGATTATGTTACCTTCGATATTTAGTAGGGAGTCTCAGGCCCCCCTTGGGAGAGCCATACCTAATTTAGTGAGGGAGGCCCCTTTCAGCCACATTATCCTATTTGTGTGCATATTGGTCGTTTGATTATTTTTTGGTGTGCTCTTTGATTATTAGTAGGCTTTAAAATTTTATATTGTGTTTTGAGTTGTCATTATCATGAATAATGGAGTTCCTATGAATCCCTCCTTTACTTCTACCCCCCCCCATGAAGTTCACTTATGTCATGGGGATGAATCCGTCCTCTTTTCATAATGGTATGAAAAATTATGACACTCAGTCCATGCCTTGGGTCTCTGATTATTTTCCTATTTATATGACAAACATACCTTCACCCGTCCCATCCTCTCCTTAGCCCACTTATATGAATACTAGCATTGGATCTGGGGGCACCATGGCCCCTCTATCTACATCTTTATTTTATAGGAGTCATGCCCCTCAACTAACTCTCACTATGGGAGGTTGGAACCTACCCTATTATGGATATAGTCCTAGATATGTTTTTTCAAGAGCCAATACTCAAATGGGTGGTTATTCTACTTATTACACCCCAACTTTGTATCATTCGTCTGCCATGCCAGTTCGTATGAACACTTTTCACATGGTGGAATCAGTTTTACGGTTTAGGCTACCCTCTTCATGAAACCCCTTCACATGGGGGAAACATATATCCTCACTTGAATAATCATTATCATACTTTTGTCTCATCGAAAACATATGCCTCAGTGATTATTCTCATACAAACCTTTGTGGATCAATTAGGCAGAGGATACAACCCTTCTGGATAGGGACAAGATGTAAACCATGACCCTTCCTGGCCTGCAATGTTTCAAAACCAATCTTTCTCGGGACCTTGGTATCAAATTCCACAACCCACCACCACTAGTCTAGTCACTACCAGTCATAATGGAGCTCCATTACCAGCCTTTGCAAGTCATGTTGAAGACCCATAACCAACCGTTACTAGTCATGCCAGGGACATCACTCTAGTCACCACAAGTCATATAGATGTCACATCTCCAACCTTTGTACATCATGTGGAAGATGAATCTCTCTCCTCTTCCAGTCACACTGAGAGCATGTCGCTAGATGTTGTAAAGGAATATGGGGGAATTCATACGATTGAGAAGCCTAGACATCTCAGACGTAAGACCGAATTCCTTTGTAGGACTTGTGAAGGAAATCACCTTACTCATTTGTGTCCTGCTACTATTGGGATACCAGAAGCGTGGTTCTCACCTAAATACCCTTCAGGTTTTGAGGCATATGTGGTTTCCCCACACCTTGCTTCTTCATTGATTGACACAGCAGTCATGCCGCTGCAATCCTCTTCTAACCACACCGTCGTTATTGAGGGTGATGTGTCTCATGTCCCTGTTATCGAGCATCCTATTCAACCTGGAGTTGAATAAGTGGTCATACCAATGCAATCTCTGGTCAACACAACTCTCCTTTTGGAGGGTGATGCATCCTGCAGCCATGTCATTAGAATTTCTCATAATCCACCTTTTGAACAAGAGAGAGTTTTACTCTCCCCGAGTACTCTCCCTTCATGTCATGGAGAAGTTCCCTTTGATTGGGATCGTCTTGTGTGGTATCCAATGCCTCTACCTATGTCCTTTCAAGTAAGAGACATTATCCGATATATCACAGAGATGGTCACCTATGTTATCACTTTATACTCCTTTACTTGGAGATATTTGGGTTTTCCCAAGATTGTGTCGGTTATTCATAAGATACTGACATTTCATAGAAACCCAACATGTGAACCTTGCTCTCCCCCATGACATGTTGCCTAGAAACTCCCAAGCAAGTCTGATTTAAGCTCTTTTCTAACTTGTCTAAAAGAGAAAATATTTTCAAGTGAATTTGTCCCTTTCACACTCATTAAATTGGGCTTGAAGGGTCATTATTCTTAGTTAAGCTCTTTTCCAAATAGTTTTCAAAAAGAGAAAAGATTTCTGAGTGAACTTGTATTTTTCACACTCGTAAATTGGATTTGAAAGGAAGTCTATTTGGTACAATTTTATCCCTTTTTCACACCAAGTATACTAAGATTATGAAAAAGGACATTTTTTGTTGTTAATTTGTGATTGCATCGCATGCTCTTACTTGCAGTATTGAGCCTATAACCAGTTCTCACTTTGTGTTAAAACTATTTTCGTCAACAGTTTTTCATCCTCAACCAAGTAGATCCTCGTTTATATCCTTTGCAACTTGACACCCTATACCCAGGAGGGAACATTCCCCCGAGTGTCCATCTCCCTTATGAACCTCCTTGCATTAGGCATAGATATGTTCCACTACTGGAATTAGTTTTGCTTACTTCCGACACTCATTTCCTCCTCTGTATCATAACATTCATTTGACTATGAAAAAACAAAAAAGGACAGGTGGGAAGGGAGTATTATCTTATATTGGCAGCAGTCGTGTCACCTTTGAACATAGCACAAAGTTATTGAGTCCACTTTTCATCATAATTTTTGGTTTCAGATGGCCTTAGGAAGATGAGCTCATTACAGAGAATTTTCTCCACTGACTGGTTACTCTTCCAATCCCTATGGAGAGTTTCAGTGATGCGTCATGCATCTCATGGTTTCATCATTGAGTCTATGTTTCCAGAGTATTCCATATGTCTCATGCTCTTTTTCAAAGGATTTTTATCAACCTATGTCGCCCAGTCCTTAGAATTATTGACTTTGCATGTCGGAAATACCCTCAGTTTTTCTCATAATCACATGATGATGTAGTCCTATTACGCACCCTGGTCCTACATTCATCATTGGTAGGTAACCTTGAACCCAACAGTTGACATTTCATCATTAGTCGTTGACTGGGTGGTTTCCTTTCTGTTCGAAGGCAAGATATATATTCACACATTGGGATTTGTGCAATGTCTTGGATGCCATTATCCTTATTGGTGGTTTCCTCGCCTTTGTCAGAAATTTTCCTCATTGGCTCTTATTTAGAGGGTCTTTTTTGTGTATCTCTTTCACTTGACACACGTGAAAGACACACAGGGTCATTGCTTCATGAACATGTTCTTCATCTGATTTCCTCCAAATCATGAAGCTCCTGCTTTGTATCTCATGATGAATGATCAGAGATGACTTAATGTTGTCCTTCCAGTAGGTTTCCTTCCATTGACTTCAACTCATCTATTCTTACAACGAGACCTAGATTCCTATAAGTACCTAGAGGCTTCCAGTCATTAGTGGTAGGTTCTCTCACCATCAACAGTTGGGAATACATCAATGTCTCCTAATCAATGGATTCTTGAAGTGTTCGACCCCGACTCCTTTATTCACACTTGTAAGAATGTACTCGCTGCCTTTATACCTACTTTCATCATCGGTATGTTGCCTCACATTTGTTAACAATATACCTCAATGACTGGTAATCAAACGAAGTCTCATTGTGTTCGACCTCAACACCTTTATTCACACGATGTAGACTTGCACCTTTGGCGGATTCTGTAGAATACTTGAAGACATCAGTATGTGGTCACAAATTTCCTTATTTCTTGCTTCCTTTTCATTGGACCAATACCTATGTGACTTCAGTGATCATGGGATATCATATTGTACTCCATTGTATACATATATCTTCAGATTTATTTTGAGACTGGCTCTACTGGGCCTTGTTCGTGACTATGACAACCTTTGGCATGTAACCACATTTGTATTTTCCTATTCATGACCACAAACAATTGTTTGGTATATTTCCACATGGATATATAGTGTAATTCAAATTGGCATCCATGTATGCAAAGCCAATACATATTGTAATGAGGAACTAGTTCTTCCAGCTGGGTCCCCATTACTCCACTTCTGGGTTTTTATAATGTATTTCAGAAATCACATATACCCCTATGACCTCACACATTAGGGGGCATCTTTTATACCAAGATTTTCCTCACCCCATGCAGTCTTGCACAGAAGGATTTTTTCACTTTCCCCATGTAGAATTTTAATCCCTTTTTGCAAATCCCAGAGACAAAAATACAATTTTTCCACATATACGCACCTTGCCTACTAAACAACATGCATATATGCAAGTTGCACCACTACAACCTACGTACATCGGGAAATGTGCCCAAAATTGAAAAATAGTGGCGGGTTTCCATGTCACGACATGAGATCAATGATCATTGGCCTTTCATATACTAGAAACATTCCAATTCAGACCTTAAGATGTACTTGAAGGATATAAATGGGTCAATTTCGAGCTATGGAAAAGAGGAGAAAGAATTTAAATTTGAGACAAAAGTTACTCTGGAGGAATTATTCACTTCACACTGAGTCTGCATCCCTTTATCTTTATGTATGAACACAATGTTCAACCCCCAAGCTCTTCCCTTATTGATTAAGAACTTCATTGTCTCTCTTATATTAGCATTCCTTAGGTTGAGGATTGAAGTGGTGGAGGCCCAACTAGAAGGAACTTAGTTTCTTGGTTTTGAACCATGCTGACACGAAAGTCTGTAACTTATTCACTTATGTTGATTATATCTTAATAGAAATACTATTTTCTCATCCAATTGATATCTTGAAAATATTTGAATTATTATTCCATCGACGTATTTGTTATGAATTTTGATGGGTTATACTATTGAATGTACTAACATCATATATTATCACCATATGCTTTCTTTGCCTGGTTATTGAGGACTAGTTGCAGGTATATTGCTTTGGGTCAAGTGCTCAATGGTGGACTTCATTGAAAGTCTGGACGCGTTAGGCCTTTTATCTTGTATTGCTAGCATATTCATTTATATATAGCATACTCGAGGATAGAGTTGATTTCTGGAGTCATTTTCATCTATTGTGGTTTTCCCCTAGCCATAGAGAGATTTCCCTCATACCAGTTAGGCCAAGAATATTCCCTAGGGTTAGGGATGAGGTTAACTTGAAAAATACCTAGGAAAGCTTCTCATGATCATTCTTATTGGTAAAACAAGAGAGGAAAATAAAAAAATATAGAGGAGGTAGGATGTTGCTAAGTAATTGTGAGAAGGAATTGAGTTTGATGGTTCCAAGAAAGAACCAAACTCTGGTATTTTATCTGGAAAAGGTTATATAATTTCTAGTCCCTATGGAACAAATATTTAGGCTTGAGGGTGACAAGAACAATCAATCATGGATATTCTTGTCTATGGTTGGGAAGAACTATATTTTGTCTTCAGTTTGTCCTAGAAATATTCATGCAATATCATATATGTTTACTTTCCTTAAACTTGTTTTTATATTTCAGAATGACCAATATTTGTAGTAGGGTTTAAATGTAAAAGAATTTTTATATTTTTGAGTTATTGGATTTGGATGCAGTATAGAAAATAAACATTTATATATTGTTGAGTTAATAGATTGGAAATGTGTCAAAGAAAAGATGTGTTTAAATATATTTCTAATAGTATCCAGGATTATATATTTAATTTTATTGTTGCTCTCGCTAGATTAAGTATATAATAAGAGATTATACTACTCATTAATTATGTCACAAGTTTTCTCTCATGACAGGTTGACGGTTAAAAAGTGAATTATCCAACCATAGTTCTCCTCCTATTAATTCTCATCATTTTCAAATTGCAACCATCATTTCAATAGATACAATGTTCAAAAGGTAATCATTAGTCTATTTTATTAAAGTAAGTGTAGTTTAACATGATATAAATATCATGAAGAACCATATAGTTATTGATCATAAATTTCACACTTCTTGTGGTCTATACATCTATAGGATGTATCACAATGTTTTTTTTAAACCCTTATAATCCAAGTATTGATCTACCGATTAAATTTTCCATACCTAAATGCTTAATTACCTACCCTATTCTTTCTATTTACATGCATTACTTGTAATATTTATACAATATAAAATCTAACTGGATTCCACTTCATTTGAAAATTCCCATTATTCACAAGATTTATTTCCTTAATCAAAATCAAGTTATTACATATAGTAATGACTACCACCATTCTTGTTAAAGAGTCTTAAGTGAGGTGGATCGAGCTCTATTCATTCCAATGTTCATAAATTGCATTTAATCTTGTATATATGTTATTCTATACTAAATATGATTAGTAGATCTTGTATACAAATTACACAGTTGTGAATCTCAACAATAATGTTAGTCTAGACTTCATTCTTATCATAAATATGGTTTCTCATGCGTTGTATTCACTTTAATGACTATAAATAATTGCTAATTCGAATCCTCATAGGATTGTTTACCCTCATCTTATTTCACTTGTATTATATGTTGTATTAATTCTTGATACTTGAGCATGAGAATTTATATGTAACAACATGTTTCACTGATCACACTTTTAGTGACTTATTCTTTGAGGACACTTGCAAGAAAGTGATCTGGATGATACATGATGATTTTTGTTGAGTATGAGTTAGATTATATGACCATGATATTGCTGTGTTATTATGTTAATTTCACATGTATATGTATTGGAAGATCTTATTAACTAGTTCACCTGAGTGTGCAGAACACATGACAGGTTAGGGATGTTGATGGCATCAATGGACTTATTTGGACTCAGGATTGAGTTAAGGAGTGGATCGTATTTTATTTGATTATTTAATTTTACCCACATGTAATATACTATTGGTTACATTATGATTTATGTATATGGATTATTGACACTATTTTTGTGAATGGATGTAGGCTTGACAATGCTTGCTAATCTGAATCACATAAAGAGTAAATGGGTCATGCAAAAAAACCAGAAATTTGAGGGAGAGGTGTGATAGTGTCCCTGTCACATCCTACTAGCACTCCCACCATAACCTGAACTGTAGTTTAATGATTACCTAGTTCAAGAGGCTCACGATGTTGTGAGGACGTAATTAGATAGTCTCTCACAAATATTTTAAGGGGCACGCAACAAGTATGAATCCTTATTCCTTAGAATTCTTTACTCTCTCACAAGGTGAACCAAATGGACTGTTGACTCCAAGGGTCAGACAACCTCCAAAACTAGTGAAAGGAGAGTGGCACCCTTCGAGCACAAAGGTGCGTCTTGAAGGGCACGTCATGTAATTAAAATGCGAAACAATAAATCTAGATGAACTAAACAATTAATAAAATGATTAGACTTTGATAGGACACAGTATTAATTAATTAGTAAATTATAAACTTAGAAACCTTACTAGACTCTAAGCCTAAATCTAAGCTAAGTCTATGTCTAAATTTAAATAAACGATTAAATAAAATAAGAAATAATTTAGAAGATTTGAGATAAAATCAAACTTTAGGAAAATAGGGAATACAAGTTTGAAGGTTGGGAAAATTGCATATGTGTGCATGAAAATAATAAAATGTATTTTTAAAATAGAAAGAAATAAAATACAAGAGAATAGTTGTACACATATAATAACATCTTGAGTCAAACTGCCACTAAATATAACTAAAAGAACACTCCTAATCCAACTCTAACTGACATCTAGTTAGGGGATACTCATTAAATGATAATTTGGGGAACAAAGGGACAATTAAGAGAGAAAATAGGAACACATTGGAGAATTGGGCGAAAACAACTTTTTAAATAAAATAAAAAGGGTAAATACATGAGCAACTTGGGGAGAGTGTTGGTGAATAATCATTTAATTTAATTATTAAAAATGAATTAGTTTTGCATGAGGACAAGTGTCATTGATAATTATTCTATAAAAGAAATAATATAGAAGGTAAATGGATGTCACTTTTGATAGTATTGTTATGCTGCCAAAATTTGGTTTGATTGTATTTTACTTGTGAGTTGGGATTTCAATGTTGAGAAAGAGTGGAAGCTCTTCCTTGCAAAGAAATCTTGGAGCTATTGTTTTTCTGGTTTCTTGTGTGTGGCTCATTTGTGGCTTAAGGAGATAAGGGGGAAGAAGAGTACCCGTAATGTTGGCTGGGAAGTATCGGTGATGTTCTAATATTAGCAAGCGAGAGTAAAGAAGGAGTGAAAACCCCGTTGAAGGACATCCTCAATTCTTCATCTTCATTTGTTTCAATATTTTATTTTATGTTATGAAAATTTAAATTGAAATAAGAGTGAATTTTTTATATTAGCTCTTAAATATCACTACAAATCGTTTTGTAATTCTAGAAATATTGTATATTAGAATTTTTGAAAATCGCTGCAGAAATGCATTGTAATCTGAAAACTAGAATTTTTAAAATCGCTACAGAATCGTTTTGTAATTCTCGAAATATTGTGTATTAGAATTATTACAAATCGTTGTAGAATTGTATTGTAATACGAAAACTAGAATTTTTAAAATAGCTACAAAATCGTTTTGTAATTCTTGAAATATTATATATTAGAATTTTTAAAATTCGCTTTAGAATTGTATTGTAATCTGAAAAATAGAATTTTTAAAATCGCTATAGAACCATATTGTAATATGAAAACTATAATTTTAAAAATTGTTGCAGAATCATTTTACAATTATGGAAATATTGTGTATTAGAATTTAAAAAAAGAATCGCTGCAAAACTGTATGAAACTAGAATTTTCAAAATTGCTAGAGAACCGTTTTGTAATTGGGGAAATAAAATTGGTATGTTCACTATAGATTCATTATGTAATCTAGATATTAAATTTATATGGTCATTTCTGTATAGTTACACAATTATGGAAATAGAATTGGGTGTTCATTGTAGAACTATGATGTAGTCTAGAAATTAAAGTTTATCTGGTCGCTGTAGAATCATTATACAATTCTGGAAACTAAAAAAAAAAATTGTATTTTCGTTATGGTTTCATTATGCAAATTGAGTATGGAAATTTTGGAGTAGTCATTATTAATGAAAATATCACTACCGAATTGTATGCCTAATTTAGAGGATGTTTGCCATCTATCTTGAGATCGCAATGATTCGTTTGTAAATAAATGGAAAATTATTGATTAATATCTGAAAAACTCATTGTTGTAATTGTTTGAAACGCTTATTAAGACATAGTTATATAAGAATATAACCTATCGAATAGTAGTTGATACTATTACGGTTGTAGAATCAAATTTTATTAAATTTTAGGTTTTGTTAAAATTAACGAAACAAGCCTAGTGATAAGTATAAAAACGTAGGATAGCTTAGAACTTTATCAATTATTTTAAAAGATTGTTGTGACATGGTCACCTTAAGAGCGAACAACCTTCATTTGGTTATTGACTGTAACAATCAATAACAATCAACAGTAAACACTCATAAATGGTAAAAACGGAAACCAGATTACTGACATCGAATTGTATATTTTAACTTTACTAGTATTTTTGTTTCTAATTACGATTTTTGTTAAAAGTAAAACCTTGCACAATCTTGTAATTGTTTCCATCTATACAATAATCTTGGATAGATTTTGACTCTAGGGTTCCTTTTTACTTAAGGAGTGCAAGGATAAAGTTCAATTGTTACATGTGAATTAATTAACCACTAGAATATCATCCACTCTTGGATTTAAGATCATTATAATCCCCATGGATATTAAGATCATTATAATCCCCATGGATAAGATGAGAGGTAAACTAATCGATTTACCTTAGAGATAAAAGCTTATATCCCTTATTTAGAATATGGGTTGGTAACGTTTTTATTAGTAGAATCTTTTGCATATGGTAGTATCTTTAATAAATAGATAGAATGAATGACTAGATTCACAAATTAAGTTAATGAGTAAATTATAATTATAATATATTTAATAATCTCTACAACTTTTAAATTATCTTCCAATTAGTTTACAAAGGGTTGATTTCTTCTACATGTTAAAAATTTAATGGATAAAAGAGTCATACCTAGATTTTTAGTAGTTAGAATCTATGAATGAAGAGTGACATCATTGCACTAAATTTTCGTTACGATAATTGATATATGGGTTTCGATTTATCTTGTTATCATTTTAGAATACAACCTTTATTCTTGAATACCCTTACTTCGTAAATACTTGAATTCACATTATGTAGGTTTGGAAGAATTAGTTAAACATAGTGATGTATAGGAAATAGTTACAAATCAATATTTCGATGAGGAGTATCATGATTGATTGAAAAGAGTAGATAATTTAGTACTATATGGTTAGAGGACTTAATGTATGGATTGTCTGTACATTCTTATTAAGTGGAATTTCTTGTTATTTTTCATAATAAGGGTCATTTTATGTTTCTTTCTCAATTACACTTGAGTATTTCTTAAATGATTGCTTAAGCGCAGTATATTATTCTTTTCTTCCATGAAGAATTTATGGTTAAGTATTGTTCTTGATTCTAGTCTTGAATTTTTGAATACGACTCGGGTTATGGGAATTAGATACCTTTTTGTTCCTTAGAATAGTGACCAGTCCTGATACCTTAATTGGTCAAAATCAATCAGGTGAGTCATGGACTTGAGCGTTGATTATGTGTCTTGGAGATCCTAACCTTGCAGGATAGGTTGGGAAGCTAGACATCTTTGTTATCTTTATGTGATATGGTTGAGATTTGAATAACAATGATGTTGTATCCGAATCTTGTTGTGTAGTTATATAGATGAGAATAAAATGTGTAAATATTGATGTATGTTATTTTTACATAACACTTGTCCTTACTGATGTTTCAAATGAATTTACCACTATTGTTCGCACTTACATTTATGTCTTAACAGAGGGGTTGTTACATTATATAAGTGTCATTATGAATATTCTAAGGTTTGGTGTGGTGTGAGCTGTAACATCCCGCTTTTGTGCACACCTGATTAGACTTATTCTTTGAGGACACTTATGTGCAAGTGATCTGGTTCATTATATGATTGATTATTTTGATTATGGATTATGATGTTGTTGTGGATCTGATGATATGTTAATTTGTTGTATTTATATCGACATGTTCTATTGATTGGTTTTTACTGATTTTGTAGGAATCTACACCATTTGAGGATGTTGATGGCATCGATGGACCTCCTTGGAGTCTGGATCGAGTCAGGGAGTGGACTGTTATGGTTTGAGTTTTTTTTTATATTGCATATGACATATGATTAGTATATTATGATGATGATTCTAGTCGCTGACATGTTTTGTTGATGGATGCAGGATGATGATAGCTTGCTAACCAGAATCACATAGGAGTAAATGGGTCACACACCGCAACCAGAGAGATTAAGGGAGAAGTGTGGCAACATCCCTGTTAGAGCCTACTAGCACTTGAGTCGTGGCTTGAACTGTAGGTTAACGATTCCCTACTTCGAGAGATCCATGATGTCATGAGGGCAAAATGTGACAATCACTCACGATCATTCTAAGGGGAGCACAATAAGGAAGGGTACTTATTCATTAGAGGCCCTTAGTCTCCCACAAGGTCACCTTATGTTGTGTTGACTCCAAGGGTTTCATGTCTACCAAAATCAGTCGAAAATTCAAGTGGCACCCTTAGAGCACGTAGTGCATATTGAAGGGCATGCCATGTCAATAAAACATGAATGTAGGCGAGTGACACCCTTGGAGAACGTAGTGCATCTTGAAGGGCACGTCGTGATTTTAACACTGGTAAGTTATTGAACTTAGTACCTAGAAAACTATGTCTCCCTAGGACTTTGTCGACCTTAAAATGAATGTTTCATGAGTAAATATTGATAATCATAATTTCCCTTAAAAACATTTTCCGAGCCAAGTGAATTTAAAAGCCTAGGTCTAAGTAGGGCATGGGAACAAAAATAAAATAAAAGGGCATTTACCCAAGGGGGGACCAAGAAATTTCAAACATAAATAATTAAATTAAAATTTTAATGAAGGATTACAAATTTTAAAAGTTTAATTGATGGCTAAGAACAAATGGGGAATGTGGAATATAGTACAGAATCTAGTCCTTGGAACCTTCTAATTTTGAACTCAACTAGGATTTAAGAAAGGCGCTAGTCATTTAAGAAATGTAAGGGAATAAAAGGGACATCGAGGAGCATTTATGGGAACGCTTTTAGGTGGGTGAGGGAAATTGTCAAGTTAAATTATTTAATTAAATAAATTATGGTGCAACTAAGGGATCGAGTGACAAGTGTATGCGGGAGAATTTTCCTAATTTAAATTTTAATAAAAATCATTTAATGAGGGTTTGGAAACTAATCACTATGAAAAATATATAAAAATGATGGTGGAGGAAGAGAATGGATCACGTCTAGTATGCGTAAGGTTATGCTTTCGGATTTCAATTTTGAATGGATTTTTCTTGTGGGAAATGGGATACCCAACTCGGATAATGAGTGGTAGATCGACCTTGTGAGGCGACCTAGGAGCTAGTTTTCTATAGTTCGGAGTGTAGCCCCTTTGCGGCTCAGGGAGGATCAGGGGGAAGAAGACTACCCCTAGCATTGGTTGGGAGGTACTGATGAGGTCTCAATGGTTAGCGAGAAGGAGCTAGACAGAGTGCAAGTGCGGGACACTGAATTCAGGATTGTCATCGTCGGGCAAGGTACTCAAGGTAAAACTGTTATTTGTATTGTGATTAATTTATGCTTGCATGGTAGTGTTATTCAGATGACATTCTTGTTAGGAGTCTCTTGCATATGTATTGTTATGATAATTGCAACAAATGGATTGTGGATCTCAGTATATTGTAATCTGAAATAAAGATAAAACTATTCTGATTATACATTCAGTGGCCGGTCTATTGTGTTAGTAATAATTTGATTTTTCTTTCTTTTGCGGGTAAGAAGTTGGTCGTTCAGATATTATATAGCCAGAAGTTTTTTTTCTCCTCCATCTTTTTGACACGCAGACTGTGATTATGCCCACTTCGCTCGGTCCCTTTTTATTTTGTTATTTGGGATCATATGTAACATGGTGCCTAGAACCTCCGTCCACCCTCCTTTTAATTGTCTCAACCACGATTTTGGGAACTTCGCTCGGTCTCTGCAGTTGTAATGCTTACCCAAATCGTTTTTGGCCCCAGCCTCTCTACATTCCTTGGAACTTCCCAACGACTTTGGGCGATCTCCTTCAGATATTTCTAATGTTGAGTTATCACTGCATGTAATCCTATCCTTCTAGCAGTGCCTCAACAATTTCATTATCCTCTACGTCCCAACGGTGATCTGCCTCTGCGATGAGTTTTGATTGTGCGTTTTTGTTTTATCCATGGTAGCGTCGCTTAGTCTCTTGCTCGACACGAGATTCGTGCCTTCTCTCTGTGGAGTGTGTCTCTCCTTGGTGGCTTGGATGGACGCTACTACGTTGAGGGGAAGAACAGACTTCAATTGATCGGCCTTTTTTTAGACTGCGTTTTGCTAATCCGGTGGATCACCATTCTTCGTCCCTGTTACACTCTGAATCCTTTCATCTTTGCGGTTATGGGAGCGTTGAGATGAACGTTTCTCCCCTCCCGCTACACATGATCAGCGGAACTGGTGGCTGAGCATGATTCCTTTCGATTTTCTATTTTATTATTCAATTGACTGTATCCCCAGTCTTAATTAAATCCTGAGGTGTGAATTGATTCTGTCAGTTTTAATTTAATCCTATCAGGTTATATTTATTTCCGTTAGTTTTGATTAGTTAAATTAAGTTAATTCTGTAAAGTATATTGTTAGTGTTGGCTAAAACTTAGAGATGGATGGTAGATGCTCAAGTATCCATTTAAAAAAAAATTGAAATTTTATCCGTATATCCCTTGCCTACCCTTAGCACCCACTTTATGTTTTTACATCCTTTATGGCGATCTACATCCTTGGAAAAAGGAAGGTTATTGTTCAGAAATTATAAGAATTTCTCTACAAAGAAATCCATGTCTATTGTACTAGCAATAACCTTTAGAATGCCAACTACCGAACTGCTTGTGAAAACCTTGTTCCTCCCGTTTAAATTATTTATGTCTTGAGTATATTACAACTATTTGGGATCCAATTTTCGTTTCTTAAACTTTTTATTATATTTCCTTTCGGCTTGCATGCGTTTCTGATTTAAGCAGTGAAGCACCCCAATCCTTCAGTTACGATATATTTTGGGCGCACCATGAATAGTGTTATTCTGACAACTAAAGCCTGCAACATTGAATAATTTATATTGCAAGGGAAACGATTTTAAGTTGTCTCATTATTCGGTTGAATTGTCGTAGTTTCCACTCTGAGTGAAGTTTTAAATTCAGAATTAAATTACCAGGATGCGACTGACAATATAATGTAGACAGATTTCCAACGCGTCGATTGGCGAGTTTAATTTAGCATGGTTTAATCTAAGCATTTCCTAATATGTTATTCAACTCTGCATGCAGACTTCAAATTCCAGAATATAAATATGTGCAATATGTGTAATCAATAATTGTCAAATAAATATGTGTATTTTTTTAACATGTGTAATCAATTTAGCGTTGTTAAATTAGTTTAAATTAACATTGTTAAGATAACATTGCTTAATATGTGCAATCAAATTCGTGCAAATTTTAATTTCAGAAATTATAGATACCGTGATGCAATTCATAACTGATTGTCCATTTTATCATTCGCGATTTAAGGCGATTTTAAAATAGCATTGTTATAATCCCAATGTATTCTAGGTATGTTGAACAGTGAAGGAAATTTAATGGAAGATAGTTAATTCTCCATAAATGTTATGAGGGGCAGTGTATTCTAAATATAGAAGGTAGGGAAGGTTATTCTTGAGTAAAGAAAGGGAATCCTTATAGTTGATTACTCTAGTCTCCTTTATTATAAATTATTTTATTATATATAAAACGTTACAATATAAGGTTAAGGATTGCTTTGTTTTAATAAGAAGTTAAGAAAAGTGTACATTTCTTTGATAATAAACTCTTTTGAGTAAAGCGGTCTAAATATTGGAATATTTTTATATGTTTTAACTTTAGATATGTGGCTGCTTACTATGAGCTTGTTATCGTCTTGATGGTAAAATTTGTTAATGAGACCCATCTAAACCATTGTGCAATAAAAAGAAACCACATGAGAATTTCCTCGTATGAAAACATAAATCCATATAGTTGTTGCACAATTAAATGTATGGAAGATTGTCACCCTGCATCTTGTTTATCTTGTTGATTGAGTGATTTTGTTTATAGTTTTTGTTTTATGTTGATAGTTTAAGTTGGTACTTTGATGCATTGGATTGTGTCTTGATTTAAGGTTTAGAATTGTTTTTGTTGCTCCCTAGTCACTATCGCTCTTGTCGCAATGTGGCGACATGATTCCTTATGACTGGATCATTGTGTGCATTGACTGATGAGTACGTATGCCAACCTGGCCTTGGGTCTTGCGCCTCCCTATGACGTTGATGTCGATTATTGAAATCGATGTATTGTAATTTGTGTTGTAATGCATGATGGTGATTTTGTTCCTCGCCCACCGTGGAAGTTCATAGTACTTGTGTCGGTTTATTAGATGTTAGTTGCGTCTGGTTGATATTGATGTAGTCATTTATATTCTTTATCTAGTAAATGTTCGTAAATTGCTTTTAGTTGCATGATGTGTCAGTATGCTAGGTCTTTATGTTTAAGTGTTGCGGGAACTTTGTTCATTATGTTCATTGTCACGTTGTGATGCTTGATTGTATTAATGAAATTACCTTCATTGTTCTTTAAAAAGAAAAAGAAAAAGAAAATTGCCTATTGTACGTTGGCTTATGTCGTAACAGTCAAGGATGTTATATATGGTATCAAAATTGGTTTGACCCATGACTTGGATCGCTATGGATTCCATTTATTAGATACTTAATTAAAAAATGCTGCTAATGAAATTGATCTGTTTTCATGCACGTAATCATGTTTAGAGGACGTCGCAGAGGAAGACGACGAGGTTCTAGGGGAGGAGGCGTAAAGCCTCCAGTAGTATCCATGCCCAAGGGCTCTAACCCCCAGGGAGAAGAACAGGTTTTCATATAAGAACAAATAACTATGGGTGATGTGGTTGGGATGATGAGATCCTTTCAGAGGATGTCACAGGCACTGATCAACCGTTTGGATAGATATGAGGCCAGGGCACTCGCACCTCCTGAGGGTCCACCACACGCCCTGACTGGTACTGGTAGCATTCAACGGGAACTCGAGAAGGTCAATTTTCCTGAGTTCTTTGATGCCACGGATGGCACAACTGCTGAGGCATGGTTGGAGAATATGGTGATGTGATTTGCACTTTGCGACTATACCTCCAAAATGAATGTCTGCATGGAGATCTTCCAGCTGAAGGGGAGCACTCTTCTATGGTGGAAGATGCTCCTACCAAAAATGAACATGGTCGTCGAAGACGTGCCATGGTAACTATTCAAGGAGTTGTTTCGGGAGAGGTACCTATATCAGGAATTCATTGAGTGTCAACTCAATGAGTTCAACGCCTTGTGATAGGGAGGTCGTACGATTCCCAAGTACGAGGCCCATTTCATGGAGCTTCTTCGATATGCTCCCAACCTAAATACCGAGAATCTTAATGTAAACAAGTTTGTGTT
>SNQJ01S0051463.1:78830-89170 GCA_010110895.2 Picea sitchensis | reverse complement strand
TTTTTAGCTCAATGTCACTTTCCGAATATAACACCTGTGACTGGAGTGACCTCTAGTAACCCTGTTTACCCCTCTTTGGCCCTGGCTATAGTCTAACGGGGCGGTTTAGACCATTAAGCCTCCTCTCTGGAGATCCTATTTGGAAAGGGACATTACATTCAAGCCTTTTCTGTCGGAGTATGGTTTCTGAGATATTATGGTGTTCATATTAGATTTTGAATATCTTACTCTTGATCCACTTTAGATTTATTCACCTCCCAAACTTATTCAAATTATTTATATTATGATGGGTATTGGGCTTCTTCTTCGAGAAGTCTAAGAACAACCTCTCATGCTAACACAATCAATTACGGTTAAGTTTTACTTTTCAAGTTACATTCTTCCACTTTTTGAAATTTTTTCCTATTTTTCCATGTTTTGTTTTTATTAATTATTTTACATTTTTAATATTATTGATAATTATCACTGCATCCATCCCACTATTTCTTATAAATCTTCTATCCATTTTGGATACTCGTACCCACACTCTAGAATCTTGTGTAACATAGCAATTATCATATGAAGTTCACATACTTTTTTTTCTTAATTATTTTTTATATTTTTAATATTATTATCGTCGCTTCTAGCTTGTTGTTTCCTGCAAATTTGGGAAAACCTTCTAACTGTTCAGGATACTCATACTTGTTTTCCATAAACTTGTACAACATATAAATTACCATATGGAGCATACATAATTCTAAATCAAATTCTAAATTTCTTGACAAATGAAAGTAATAATTAGAAGTATTAAGGTTTACAACATTAATGTTTATAAATTGTATGAGAACATCATGAAGACAAAGATATAACAAGGAAACTCACAGAGATATTGCAAGAAACAAAACAACACGGTTAAACTCAGATTCCATTACTGACTGATTGGAATACAAAAGATTGTAAAATTCAAAGCACACAAGATAGCTAGAATGGTTGTAGTTTATCCCTGAAGAGAGAGATGTGTCGGTTACACTCACTCGCAATAAGCTTCTTACGAAGATGCTGAAAAATGAATTTTAACAGAAAGAATCAATGAGAAAACATTAACCCTAGAAGATGAAACACCAAAAGGTTTGTGGGCCCCAATGTGGTTATTTGATACATCAGCTTCCTAGGGGTGTAACTTTTGCATACAATCTCCATTTGGGGCCCTGGGTAGCCATTGTAAAAATAAAGTCGAGAACACTTCTCCAAATTGGCATATAACTTGTGTTGTTGCAGGGTGCCCGAGACCTGTCGATTGTGCTTCCAATGTACCTCCTGGGTTTTAATAAAGATGAGGATTCCATCCAAATATACGATCACAAAGGAGTTTGTGAATGGTCGCAATATATCATCCATCATCAGCATGAATGTGGTTGGGGAATTAGTCAACTCGAAAGGCATGACCAACCACTTGAAGAGACCTTCTATAAACTTGAAATTTATCTTCCATACATCAATTTTCTCAATAGGCACTTGGTGGTAGCTTGACTTCAGACCAAACTTAATAAAAATTTGGTGCCCTTGAGTTGATCCAGAAGATGATCAATCTAGGGGATTGGGTACCAATTTTTTATTGTGATCTTGTTCAAGGATTTGTAATCAATGCAAAGTCACCATGACTCATCCTTCTTCTGTACTAGAAAAATTGGGCTCTCACAAGGTGAGGAGCTTGATCTAATGTGACCCTTTACAATTATCTCTTGGATTTGGTGTTTGAGAGCACCAATATATAGGGTCGTTAGGCAGAGGAGAAATGAGTGTCAAATCAATTGAGTGTTTTACATGACATTGCAAAGGAACCCAAAAACATGAGGCAAATATGTCTTTGTGCTCTTCTACTATCTTGCCCACCTGCTTATGTTGTGTAGAGAGACCTCATGCAAAGGTTTTGGTGATTGCAGTTACCTTCCATTCACCTTTTGACTGAACCATGAAGAGGACAAATCTTTCGATCTGAGAGACCATCCTTTTTCACTGCTTCATCAAAGAGACTACAGTAGTTGGGACTGCCTCCAATACCCTATAGATTTGACCTCCCAAAGTAATAATGACACTACGGGACCTAGATTCAAAAACAACATGATGCTTCCACATATATAGTTGTCCTAAAAGAACATCACGAAATTCAAGAGGGGAAACATCACAAAATACCTCGTGTTTTAAGGGTTTGATTTCGTAGTGCAGGAGACATTGTTGGTTGACACAAATGAATCGTCCCTGGTTGAGCCAACTGATGGTGTATGGATGAGGGTGCAACATCATTGTTAGGTTCAACTTATTTTCAACCTCTATTGAGATTAGGTTCTTCTGGCTACCTCTATCAACAATGAAATGGAGTGAGGTCCCCTTCGCCCACATCTATGAGTGGAAGAGGCTCACCCCTTCTTCATGCTTCTTCGGTTCCTATGGCTAGACCTTTGTGGTAGAAATGGTGACACTGGGTACTGCATCAATGATTTATTTTCTCTTCTCTGGTTCTGAATCAAAGTTTGAGTTGGAATCTGACTCTAAGTCTTTCGTCTCAGCCAAAAATGATTGTTTGGAGCAAAATTCATCAGTGGTGTTCCAAGGGATTATGTGGAATTCGCACCATTTTTCGATGTCCTTCTTCAACTTTTCGTTACCCTTCTTTTCTTGTGGTTTGGAATAGTTGTATTGGGTTTGACCATCCTTTCTCTGTCCTTTTCTCTAGGAGTTAGGGCCACCTTTACTGTGCTTCTGCTACAATGGGTTTGCAAAATTGAAATCTTGCTTATTCTTTTGCTTGAACTTTTTATCGGTCTTGAAAGAATATCAGTAAGCGACTCTTAGTGAGGATATTTCTAGGAACTCCATTTATGTTTAGATGTATCTATGTAGGCCATTATAATACTTCAGAACTAGATGTTTCTCAAAGTATTTAATACCAAGATTTGTGCACAAGGTATGGAAGATGTTGGTGTATTGTGGCAATGGCTGGTCTCTCTCCTGACGCAGAGTTGTCCATCACATGTATTGGTCTTAATAGTTTCCAACATGGTAGTACTACTCCTTGAGGAAATCAACAAAGTTGTCGAAGTGGGTCATGGCCCAAAAATTGCAGACTCCTCTCCGGCATGTTTCTCACAGTATGTCTCCCACCAATCTCTGACATGGGGAAGGGATTTTTTCACTATTGGAAAATTTTTGGATAAAGAAATAACTATCACAATGCTAGGGAGCCCTTAGTTGGATGGTGGAAACATCCAACGCTCCCCAGCATCATGCAACACTGACGCCTTTTGTTTGGCGGAAAAACCATACCAACTTACTCAACCCAAACTACGCCTAACTTCGTTACTTCTTTTTTTACAACAGTTATACAGTTGTCTTGTTTATTATACTTAGCATGTTTTCAACAATGTACACAAAATCACAATAGACAACTCAACATGTATAGTTGGGTAGTGAAACTGGCCTAACCCTCGTTTCTTTATCAACTTAGAAAGAACCAAGCCATAGCTTGTTACAATAGAAAAATGAACATGAGCGCATGGCTCAACATAGCTTGATGAGTCTTCGTCATTTCTACATCTCGACCGTGTATATATCTCAAAGCTCCCCAACTGTCATGATTGTTGGGTGAAATGATGTGTCTATTAGGCGGGTAGGTCAAGCCAACTTCGTCTCTTCGTGTCTTTCTAAATCACTTGGGAACGTTGGGAACCCACTCTCAAATGACTCGCCACCAAGGGGTGCGCTATTCCACCGGGTGCCCCACACCAAGTCAAGGTGTACGCCCACACCCAACGGATTCGTCTCCAAGGGGAATGCATGTCTGTCGGACACCCCACATCAAGCCAAGGCATCTTCCACACTCTAACAAGTTTGTCAATGACTTGGGCGCTCAAGTCCACTAGACGATTCTAGCCGACTCACCATGCCTTGTGCATGCCCAAGTTCAAGACTTGTCCCCATCATGTGTCTAGCTTGTCTTGCCTTGTGCACAATGCAAGTCATCCATGAAATCTTCCAAGACCGAAGAGTCTATAATAATGGGGTGCACTTATCTCCATTTCGCAAACCCAAGTTCTTCATTTGTCTCAGGTAGGAGGAGGTGTCGCACGCGCCCATCGCTAGAGTCAGTACAATAACTCTCTAGCAAAATTAACCATTTTTCAAAAGCATTGGCGTCTATCTAGCCTTCAAAGAAAGGAATATCAAAGTTAACTTATACCTTAAAGGGTGTCTCACCTCCGAAGTGACTGCTAGTTGAAGGTGCCTATATTGTTGTTGGCAACCATCAAAGGATCTAGGCGAAATTATCCATCATCTTGTTCCTATGTCACACAAGGGCTTCCTCAAACAACAGTTTGATAGGATCTCCTACTCCGTCGTCTCTCTTTTCTTCTACCATGGGAGGTTTCTTGGGCTAGAGGGAGTGTTCTTCCCCAAGCTCAACTAGTTCTAGACGCAACTCTCAATAACCTAACCTCATCAGGGACAGGAACAAAGGAACAACAAAGAGCAAATTTCTCTGATACCACTAATTTGGATTATATTCAAAACGACATGAAGACAAATATATAACAAGAAAACTAACAAATATATTGCAAGAAACACAGTAATATAGTTAAACTCAGATTCTATTAATGACTAATTGGAATACAAAAGACTGTAAAATGTAAAGCACGCAAGCTAGATAGAATGATGGTAGCTATTCCTTAGAGAGAGAAAGTCTAAAAGGGGCCTTTTAACATAAAGCATCAATGAAAAAACCTTAATCATCCAAAACCCTAACCCCAAAATATGAAACACCAAAAAGTGTGTGGGCCATGATGTGGTTAGTTAATACGTCAACTTCCGAGGGGCGTAACTTTCGCACACGATCTTCATTTGGGGCACTCAATAGCTCATTAGAAAGGTCTAGTTAAGAGTACACATTATGAATGACCTAGCATCTACCTTCAACCACATGATAGGCATTGTTGCACCAAAATAACTTTGTTTAGGGCCTCAATACATCCCTAGAAGTTTGGGACCCAAAAATGCTCTAGAAAAACTGTCAAGATGTGGAACCATTCTAAATTAGTGGAACATATGTGTGGTCACCAGTATCCACATGCATCATTCCTCCCCCCTTAGGAAGAAATGGTCCTCATTGCATCAAGTTCCTCCATCTAGGGAAATTTTTGTTGAATCTCACTCTTGGTGAGTCAATTTCCCTAGTGAAAAGTTTCCCTACTTTGACAACCCAATAGAGTCAAATGTTTTGTTAGCGGATGCTCTTGATATTGATGTCCATGATCCAATCAACTGTCTCTTGTTCAATGTAATTAGGATTGAGTTATGTAGGAACCAAGTGTTCCTCCATGTCTGAAGTATCTAGGAGAGGAGGAAAATATGGTCGAAATAGTTCCACATTAAATAAGGGATGCAATCCAAGGAAAGGGGGAATACTTAATTCAAAAACATTCTCATCCACAACCTTGGTGATGGTGTAAGGCGTGTATAGGAGTGGGTGAAGCTTCTAATGGGGTCTTTTGAGGCGCTTTTTCTAAAAATGAAACCATACCTTATCTCCCACTTGAAACTTGTGTGGTACTCGATGTTCATCGTGGCATTTTTTGTACTTGTCCTTGGATTTTTGAAAAATATCATGAAATTCTTGTTGGATGTGCTAGATTCTTTCAACAAATTTGGTTGCTCAATCAACCTCAATCTAAGCATGGGAAGACTCTTTATGTGAAGTTGCGATGGGCAGCGCTACATCAATGGGGGCCAATGGATGAAACCACAAGCACACCTGAAAATGGTTGTGGCCAATAAATATATGGAGGGCTCTGTTGTAGCTATGTTGAACATAAGAAAGGCTCTCATCCCATGTGCGTAGACATTTGGAATTGTACATTCTCAAGATATGAACAATCATCTTGTTAACTACCTCTATTTTTCCATCAATCTTTGGGTGGAAGGAAATCGATTTGGTTAGCTTGGTGTCAATCATCGACCATAGGTTAGACCAGAAAGTACTTGGGAACCTACTGTCTCTATCTAAAATAATGGCCTGTGGGAGCCCAAAATGAACCCAAACACGTTCAAAGAAGAACTTAACAGTGGCATCAACTGTGATACTCTTCTTGAAGGGTGCCAAAAATATCATCTTAAATAATCGATCCACGAACACGAAGACACAAATATTACCATGCATGGTTGAAGGTAGACCAAACATGTAATCCATGGAGATAAACTCCCAAGGCCTATCAAGAGTAGGAAAAGGGGTGTATAGCCCATGCTTCTTGATCGCGGGTTTGAAAATGGCGCAGGAAGTGCAGGATCAGATATACGTGCAGACATCTTGACGAAGCTTCAGCCAATAAAAATGTTTTTGCAGTAATTCCACTATTTTCTCCACACCAAAGTGTTATGTAGCCCGACTGTAATCAGCTTCCCAAATTAGCTTTGCACACTCGCTTGAAGGAACACAAAGATGGATCAGATGGCATAGCAGTCCATCCTGAAAATGAAATTCTGGCACTGATTTTTTTGTGCTCAATGATAGGTGGCAACAAAATCAGAGTCGCTATTGTATAATTGTGGCCACCCAGAGGTCTCATGCCCCCGAGAGTTAATAATTGTGGTTAGAGCCATGATCAGGGGTCGACTAAGGCAATCAAAAACATGTGGTGATGCATTTCTTGTACTTGATTTTCAAGTGGAATTGTTGTAGGTATGTGGACCACTTATGATGGTGATCATTCCATAACTTCTCATGTTTGCATTAATTGCAAAGACATGTGATCATTTTGGATGATCATTTCCTTTCCCAGAATGTAATGTTTTCACTGTCAACATGTATGCAAAATGGAGTATATCTCTTTGTCGTAGGTGGGGTATATGTAAACAACATCAAAAAGTGTTTCACTTTGTTAGGACATTGAATTCCCATGATGAGTGAGGACTGCAATGATAGCATAATTTGAAACATCTATGTCAATATCAAATCGTTGTTACAGATCTAGAAGAATAAGAACTAGTGTTGAGTAGAGGAGGAATTTCAAATCCTTGAATGCTTTATGTTATGTCATGGCCCAAACAAAATTGACCTTGGCCCCACCTTTGGTCACCTGGTTTAGAGCCCAAGCAATATGAGAGAACCCTAGAACAAACCTGTGGTAGAAGTTGGTGAGGCCCAAGAAGCTGCAGAGCTCAATCATTGTCTTCAGGATGTCTAATTGCAGATGACTTGGATATTGGATGGATCCACGTGCATACCCTGCTCATTCACGATGTATCCCAAACATTGAATCCTCTGCTTGGAAAAGGAACACTACTCCAAATTGGCATATAAATTGTGTTTTCAAAGGGTGCCCAAGATCTATTGAATGTGCTTCAAGTGTCCCTCTTAGGTTTTGCTAAATATGAGGATGTCATCCAGATATATGACCACAAAAGAGTTTGTCAACTGTTGCAATACATCATCTATCATCCACATGAATGTGGTCAAGGTATTAGTCAAGCCAAAAGGCATGACCAGACACTTGAAAAGACCTTATTTAGACTTGAAGTTTGTCTTCCATACCTCAGTTTGTTCAATCGACACCTAGTGGTAGCCTGAATTCATATCAATCTTACTGAAAAATTTGGCACCCTTAAGCTGATCTAGAAGATAATCAATCTGAGGGATTGGATATTGATTTTTTACTGTGATCTTGTCCAGGGCTTTGTAATCAATACAAAGTCACCATGTCATGTCCATCTTCTATACTAGAACAATTGAGCTACCGCAAGGTGAGGAGTTTAGTCTAATGTGGCCCTTCAGCATTAGCTTTTGGATTTGGCATTTAAGAGTGCTTATATACAGGGTCGTTAGGCAGAGGAGCATTGGGTATCAACTGAATTAAGTGTTTTACCTGGCAGTGCAAAGGCACCCCAGTAGGTGAGGCAAATATGTCTTTGTTCTCTTCTACTATCTTGTCCACCTGCTTATGTTATGTAGAGAGACCTTGTGCAGAGGTTTTGGCAGTTGCATTGACCTTTCGTTCACCTTTCAACCAGACCATAAAGAGGATAAATCTCTCGATCTGAGAGACCACCTATATGCACTGGTTTGTGGGGATCAAAGAGACCGCAGTAGTTGAGACTACCTTTGGTACCCTATAGAGTTGACCTCCCAAAGTAATAATGACACTACCTCGCCTAGATTCATAAACAACATGACGCTTCAACATATATGGTTGTCTTAGAAAAACATCACAAGCTTCAAGTGGGGAAACATCACACAATACCTCATCTTTGAAGGGTTTGATGTCGTAGAGCAAATGACATTTTTGGATGACATGGATGTCTCGTCTCTAGCTGAGCCAACCAATGGTATATAGATAAGGGTGTGGCATCATTGTTAGGTTCAACCTATTGACGACCTCTGTTGAGATTAGGTTCTTCTGGCTATTGTTGTCAACAATGAAATGGAGTGGGGTCCCCTTTGACCACATCTATGAGTGGAAGAGGTGCTCCCTTTCTTCAGGCTCCTCTGGTTCCTTCAGTTGAACTTTTGTGGTAGCAATGGTAACATTGGGTTTTGTGTCAATGATTTGTTTTCCCTTATTCGATTCTGAATCAAAGTCTAACTCGACATCTGACTCTACTGATTTTGTCTCAACCAACATTGATTGTTTGAAGCAACATTCATCAGTGTTGTGCCCAGGGATTTTTTGGAACTTGCACAATTTTATGGTGTCCTTCTTTGACTTGTCATTACCCTTATTTTCTTATGGCTTGCACTGGTTGTTTCAGGTCTGGCCATCCTTGCTCTGTCCTTTTCTCTCGGAGTTAGGGCCACCTTTGTCGTGCTTCTACTACGATGGGTTTGCATAACTGAAATCTTGCTTATTTGTTTGCTTGAACTTTTGCTCAATATTGACAACATACCAGTAAGTGACTCCCAATGAGGAGATGTCCAAGAATTCCATATCTATTTGGATTTGCGGGCCACTGCAGTACTTCAAAATCAGGTGTAATCGGAGCCTTTAATACCCAACTTTGTGTGCAAGGTATGCAAGATGTTGATGTACTCTGGCACCGTCTGGTCTCTCTCCTGACACGGAGTTGTCCATCTCATGTATTGGTCATCATAGTTTCCAACGGGGTAGTACTACTCCTTGAGTTCATCAACAAAAGCCACCCAAATGTGTCCTAGCCCAAACATCGCAGACTCCTCTCTAGCATGTTTCTCACAGTACGTCTCCCACCAATATCTGACATGTGGAAGGACTTTAAGGAGCGTGAAGGTGATTTATTCACTATTGGAAAAATTTTGGACAGAGAAATAACCCTCTAGATGAATTAACCATTTTTCCAAAATTTTGGTGTCTATCTGGCCTTCAAATAAATAAATATCAAAGTTAACGTGGACCTTAAATGGCATTGCACCACCGAAGTGGCTTATGGTTGAAGGTGTCTTCGTTGTTGTTGGCAATCATTGAAGGATATAAGCGAAATTATCCATCATCTTGTTCCCATGTCGCACAAGGGCTTCCTCGAGCAACAATTTGATAAAATCTCATGCTCCGACATCTCTCTTTTCTTCTGCCATGGGAGGTTGTTTGGGTCAGCGGGAGTGTTCTTTCCCAAGATCGACTAATTCAAGACCCAACTCTCGATGGCCTGACCTCGTCGGGGACATCCACATAGAAATAACAAAGAGAATATTGCTTTGGTACCACTGATCTGGATTATATTGAGAATGACATGAAGGCGGAGATATAGCAAGGAAACTCATAGAGATATTGCAAGAAAAAACAATAATATAATTAAATTTAGATTATATTAATGACTGATTGAAATAAAAAACATTGTATAATGCAAAGCACACAGGCTAGAGAGAATTTTGGTGGCTTATCTTTAAAGAGATATGTGTCGACTACATTCATTCGCAAGAACCTGACTACAAAGAGGTTGAAAATGGACTGTTAACATAAAACATTGATGAAAAAACCATAAACATCCAAAACCCTAACCCCAGAAGATGAAACGCCATAAGGTTTATGGGCCTCGGTGTGGTTAGTTGATACGTCAACTTCTCGAGGGTGTAACTTTTGCATACAATCTTCGTTTGGGGGCGCTCGATAACCGGTTGAAAAGGTCTAGCCGAGAAGTACACATTCTGAATGCCCCGACATCTGTCTATGGAAACATGTTAGGCATTGTCGCGCATAAAAAGAAAATCCGTTTAGGGCTTCAAAATGTGTTAGGATATTTAGACACTTAGGATTTATTAAGATCTACTTGGTCTATTGTGTCATTAGGTAAAAGTGTGTTTTCTAGTGTGTTTCTTTAGTATGCATTAGTATGCATTTGTA
>SNQJ01S0051463.1:41751-52059 GCA_010110895.2 Picea sitchensis | reverse complement strand
ACTTCTATTTTTAGCTCATAATGACTTAAAAGCACTTTTAACCCTTTTTAGCTCAATGTCACTTTCCGAATATAACACCTGTGACTGGAGTGACCTCTAGTAACCCTGTTTACCCCTCTTTGGCCCTGGCTATAGTCTAATGGAGTGGTTTAGACCATTAAGCCTCCTCTCTGGAGCTCTTATTTGGAAAGGGACATTACATTCAAGCCTTTTCTGTTGGAGTATGGTTTCTGAGAGATTATGGTGTTGATATTAGATTTTGAATATCTTACTCTTGATCCACTTGAGCTTTATTCACCTGCCAAACTTATTCAAATTATTTATATTATGATGGGTATTGGGATTCTTGTTAGAGCAGTCTAAGAACAACCTCTCATGCTAACACAATCAATTACGATTAAGTTTTACTTTTCAAGTTACATTCTTCCACTTTTTGAAGTTTTTTCCTATTTTTCCATGTTTTGTTTTTATTAATTATTTTACATTTTTAATATTATGGATAATTATTACTGCATCCATCCCACTATTTCTTATAAATATTCTATCCATTTTGGATACTCGTACCCACGCTCCAGAATCTTGTGTAACATAGCAATTATCATATGAAGTTCGCATACTTTTTTTTCTTAATTATTTTTTATATTTTTAATATTATTATCGTCGCTTCCAGCGTGTTGTTTCCTGCAAATTTGGGAAAACCTTCTAACTGTTTAGGATACTCATACTTGTTTTCCATAAACTTGTACAACATATAAATTACCATATGGAGCATACATAATTCAAAATCAAATTCTAAATTTCTTGACAAATGAAAGTAATAATTAGAAGTATTAAGGTTTACAACATTAATGTTTATAAATTGTATGAGAACAACATGAAGACAAAGATATAACAAGGAAACTCACAGAGATATTGCAAGAAACAAAACAACACGGTTAAACTCAGATTCCATTACTAACTGATTGGAATACAAAATATTGTAAAATTCAAAGCACACAAGATAGCCAGAATGGTTGTAGTTTATCCCTGAAGAGAGAGATGTGTCGGTTACGCTCACTCGCAATAAGTTTCTTACGAAGATGATAAAAAATGAATTTTAACATAAAGCATCAATGAGAAAACCTTAACCCTAGAAGATGAAACACCAAAAGGTTTGTGGGCCCCGATGTGGTTATTTGATACGTCAATTTCCTAGGGGCGTAATTTTCTCATACAATCTCCATTTGGGCCCCTGGGTAGCCATTGTAAAAATAAAGTCGAGAACACTTCTCCAAATTGGCATATAACTTGTGTTGTCACAGGGTGCCTGAGACCTGTCGATTGTGCTTCAAATGTCCCTCCCGGATTTTAATAAAGATGAGGATTCCATCCAAATATACGATCACAAAGGAGTTTGTGAATGGTCGCAATATATCATCCATCATCGGCATGAATGTGGTCGGGGCATTAGTCAACTCGAAAGGCATGACCAACCACTTGAAGAGACCTTCTATAAACTTGAAATTTATCTTCCATACATCAATTTTCTCAATAGGCACTTGGTGGTAGCTTGACTTCAGACCAAACTTAATAAAAATTTGGCACCCTTGAGTTGATCTAGAAGATGATCAATCTAGGGGATTGGGTACCGATTTTTTACTGTGATCTTGTTCAGGGATTTGTAATCAATACAAAGTCACCATGACTCATCCTTCTTCTGTACTAGAAAAATTGGGCTCTCACAAGGTGAGGAGCTTGATCTAATGTGACCCTTTAGAATTATCTCTTGGATTTGGTGTTTGAGAGCACCTATATATAGGGTCGTTAGGAAAAGGAGCAACGAGTGTCAAATCAATTGAGTGTTTTACATGACAGTGCAAAGGAACCCCAAAACGTGAGGCAAATATGTCTTTGTACTCTTCTACTATCTTGCCCACCTGCTTATGTTGTGTAGAGAGACCTCATGCAAAGGTTTTGGCGATTGCAGTTACCTTCCATTCACCTTTTGAATGAACCATGAAGAGGAAAAATCTTTCGATCTGAGCGACCATCCTTTTTCATTGCTTCGTCAAAGAGACTACAGTAGTTGGGACTGCCTCCAATACCCTATAGATTTTACCTCCCAAAGTAATAATGACACTATGGGACCTAGATTCAAAAACAACATGATGCTTCCACATATATAGTTGTCCTAAAAGAACATCACAAACTTCAAGAGGGGAAACATCACAAAATACCTCGTGTTTTAAGGGTTTTATGGTGTAGTGTAGGAGACATTGTTGGTTGACACAAATGACTCGTCCCTGGTTGAGCCAACTGATGGTGTATGGATGAGGGTGCAACATCATTGTTAGGTTCAACCTCTTGACAACCTCTGTTGATATTAGGTTCTTCTGGCTACTGCTATCAACAATGAAATGGAGTGAGGTCCCCTTCGCCCACATCTATGAGTGGAAGAGGCTCGCCCCTTCTTCATGCTTCTCTGGTTCCTATGGCTAGACCTTTGTGGTAGCAATGGTGACACTGGGTACTGCATCAATAATATATTTTCTCTTCTCTAGTTCTGAATCAGAGTTTGAGTTGGAATCTGACTCTAAGGCTTTCGTCTCAACCAAAAATGATTGTTTGGAGCAACATTCATCAGTGGTGTTCCAAGGGATTATGTGGAATTCGCACCATTTTTCGATGTCCTTCTTCAACTTTTCGTTACCCTTCTTTTCTTGTGGTTTGGAATAGTTGTCTTGGGTTTGACCATCCTTTCTCTATCCTTTGCTCAAGGAGTTAGGGCCACCTTTACTGTGCTTCTGCTACAATGGGTTTGCAGAATTGAAATCTTGCTTATTCTTTTGCTTGAACTTTTTATCATTCTTGAAAGAATATCGGTAAGCGACTCTTAGTGAGGATATTTCTAGGAACTCCATATATGTTTAGATGTATCTATGTAGGCCATTACAATACTTCAGAACCAGATGTTTCTCAAAGTATTTAATACCAAGATTTGTGCACAAGGTATGGAATATGTTGGTGTATTGTGCCAATGGCTGGTCTCTCTCCTGACGCAGAGTTGTCCATCACATGTATTGGTCTTAATAGTTTCCAACAGGGTAGTACTACTCCTTGAAGAAATCAACAAAGTTGTCAAAGTGGGTCATGGCCCAAAAATTGCAGACTCCTCTCCAGCATGTTGCTCACAGTATGTCTCCCACCAATCTCTGACATGAGGAAGGGATTTTTTCACTATTGGAAATTTTTTGGATAAAGAAATAACTGTCACAATGCTAGGGAGCCCTTAGTTGGATGGTGGAAACATCCAACGCTCCCCAGCATCATGCGACACCAACGCCTTTTGTTTGGCGGAAAAACCATACCAACTTACTCAACCCAAACTATGCCTAACTTTGTTACTTCTTTTTTACAACAGTTATACAATTGTCTTGTTTATTATACTTAGCATGTTTTCAACAATGTACATAAAATCACAATAGACAACTCAACATGTATAGTTGGGCAGGGAAACTGGCCTAACCCTCATTTCTTTATCAACTTACAAAGAACCGAGCCATAGCCTGTTACAACATAAAAACGAACATGAGCGCATGGCTCAACATAGCTTGATGAGTCTTCGTCGTTTCTGCGTCTCGACCATATATACATCTCAAAGCTCCCCAACTGTGATGATTGTTGGGTGAAACGATGTGTCTATTAGGCGGGTAGGTTGAGCCAACTTCGTCTCTTCATGTCTTTCTGAATCACTTGGGAATGTTGGGAACCCACTCTCAAATGACTCCTCACCAAGGGGTGTGCTATTCCACCGGGCGCCCCACACCAAGTCAAGGTGTACGCCCACACCCAACGGATTCGTCTCCAAGGGGAACGCATGTTTGTCGGACACCCCACATCAAGCCAAGGCGTCTTCCACACTCCAAGAAGTTTGTCGATGACTTGGGCACTCAAGTCCACTCAATGATTCTAGCCGACTCACCATGCCTTGTGCATACCCAAGTTCAAGACTCGTCCCCATCATGTGTCTAGCTTGTCTTGCCTTGTCCACAATGCAAGTCATCCATGAGATCTTCCAAGACCGAAGAGTCTATAATAATGGGGTGCACTTATCTCCGTTTCACAAACCCAAGTTCTTTGTTTGTCTCGGGTAGGAGGAGGTGTTGCACGTGCCCATCGCTAGAGTCAGTACAATAACTCTCTAGCAAACTTAACCATTTTTCAAAAGCATTGGCGTCTATCTGGCCTTCAAAGAAAGTAATATCAAAGTTAACTTATACCTTAAAGGGTGTCTCACCTCCGAAGTGACTGCTAGTTGAAGGTGCCTCTATTGTTGTTGGCAACCATCAAAGGATCCGGGCGAAATTACCCATCATCTTGTTCCTATGTCGCACAAGGGCTTCCTCAAACAACAGTTTGATAGGATCTCCTACTCCGTCATCTCTCTTTTCTTCTACCATGGGAGGTTTCTTGGGCTAGAGGGAGTGTTCTTCCCCAAGCTCAACCAATTCCAGACGCAACTCTCGATAACCTAACCTCATCAGGGACAGGAACAAAGGAACAACAAAGAGCAAATTGCTCTGATACCACTAATTTGGATTATATTCAAAAAGACATGAAGACAAATATATAACAAGAAAATTAACAAATATATTGCAAGAAACACAGTAATATAGTTAAACTCAGATTCTATTAATGACTAATTGGAATACAAAAGACTATAAAATGTAAAGCATGCAAGCTATATAGAATGATGGTAGCTCATCCTTAGAGAGAGAGACTCTGAAAAGGGCCTTTTAACATAAAACATCAATGAAAAAACCTTAATCATCCAAAACCCTAACCCCAAAATATGAAACGCCAAAAAGTTTGTGGGCCACGATGTGGTTAGTTGATACGTCAACTTCCAAGGGGCGTAACTTTTGCACACGATCTTCATTTGGGGCACTCAATAGCTCATCAGAAAGGTCTAGTTAAGAGTACACATTATGAATGACCTAGCATCTACCTTCAACCACATGATAGGTATTGTTGCACCAAAATAACTTTGTTTAGGGCCTCAATACATCCCTAGAAGTTTAGGACCCAAAAATGCTCTAGAAAAACTGTCAAGATGTGGAACCATTCTAAATTAGTGGAACATATGTGTGGTCACCAGTATCCACATGCATAATTCCTCCCCCCTTAGGAAGAAATGGTCCCCATTGCATCAAGTTCCTCCATCTAGGGAAATTTTTGTTGAATCTCACTCTTGGTGAGTCAATTTCCCTAGTGAAGAAGTTTCCCTACTTTGACAACCCAATAGAGTCAAATGTTTTGTTAGTGGATGCTCTTGATATTGATGTCCATGATCCGATCAACTGTCTCTTGTTCAATGCAATTAGGATTGAGTTATGTAGGAACCAAGTGCTCCTCCATGTCTGAAGTATCTAGGAGAGGAGGAAAATATGGTTGAAACAGTTCCACATTAAATAAGGGATGCAATCCAAGGAAAGGGGGAATACTTAATTCAAAAACATTTTCATCCACAGCCTTGGTGATGGTGTAAGGCACGTATAGGAGTGGGTGAAGTTTCTAATGGGGTCTTGTGAGGCACTCTTTCTAAAAATGAAACCATACCTTATCTCCCACTTGAAACTTGTGTGGTACCCAATGTTTATCATGGCGTTTTTTGTACTTGTCCTTGGATTTATGAAAAATATCATGAACTTGTTGTTGGATGTGCTAGATTCTTTCAACAAATTTGGTTGCTCAATCAACCTCAATCTAAGCATGGGAAGACTCTTTATGTGAAGTTGCGATGGGCAGCGCTACATCAATGGGGGGCAATGGATGAAACCAAAAGCACACCTAAAAATGGTTGTGGCCAATAAATATATGGAGGGCTCTGTTGTAGCTATGTTGAACATAAGAAAGGCTCTCATCCCATGTGCGTAGACATTTGGAATTGTACATTCTCAAGATATGAACAATCATCTCGTTAACTACCTCTATTTTTCCATCAATCTTTGGGTGGAAGGAAATCCATTTGATTAGCTTGGTGTCCATCATCGACCATAGGCTAGACCAGAAAGTACTTGGGAACCTACTATCTCTATCTGAAATAATGGCCTGTGGGAGCCCAAAATGAACCCAAACACGTTCAAAGAAGAACTTAGTAGTGGCATCAACTGTGATACTCTTCTTGAAGGGTGCCAAAAATATCATCTTAAATAATCGATCCATGACCACGAAGACACAAATATTACCATTCATAGTTGAAGGTATACCAAACATCCAATCCATGGAGATAAACTCCCAAGGCCTATCAAGAGTAGGAAAAGGGGTGTATAGCCCATGCTTCTTGATCACAGGTTTGAAAATGGCGCAGGAAGTGCAGGATCAGATATACGTACAGACATCTTGATGAAGCTTCAGCAAATAAAAAAAAATTTGCAGTACTTCCACTATTTTCTCCACACCAAAGTGTTATGTAGCCCGACTGTAATCAGCTTCCCGAATTAGCTTTGCACACTTGCTTGAAGGAACACAAAGATGGCTTAGATGGCATAGTAGTCCATTCTGGAGATGAAAGTCTGGCACTATTTTTTTTGTGCTCAATGATGGGTGGCAACAAAATCAGAGTCGCTATTATATAATTGTGGCCACCCGAAGGTCTCATGCCCCCGAGAGTTAATAATTGTAGTTAGAGCCACGATCAAGGGTTGACTAAGGCAATCAAAAACATGTGGTGATGCATTTCTTGTACTTGATTTTCAAGTGGAATTGTTGCAGGTATGTGGACCACTTATGATGGTGATCATTCCATAACTTCTCATGTCTGCATTAATTGCAAAGACATGTGATCATTTTGGATGATCGTTTCCTTTCCCAGAATGTAATGTTTTCACTGTCAACATGTATGCACAATGGAGTATATCTCTTTGTCATAGGTGGGGTATCTGTGAACAACATCAGAAAGTGTTTCACTTTGTTAGGACATTGAATTCCCATGATGAGTGAGGACTGCAATGATAACATAATTTGAAACATCTATGTCAATATCAAATCGTTGTTACAGATCTAGAAGAATAAGAACTAGTGTTGAGTAGAGGAGGAATTTCAAATCCTCGAATGCTTTATGTTATTTCATGGCCCAAACAAACTTGAACTTGGCCCCACCTTTGGTCACCTAGCTTCGAGCCCAAGCAATATGAGAGAACCCTAGAACAAACCTGTGGTAGAAGTTGGTGAGGCCCAAGAAGCTGCAAAGCTCAGTCATTGTCTTCGGGCTGTCTAATTGCAAATGACTTGGATATTGGATGGATCCACATACATACCCTGCTCATTCATGATGTATCCCAAACATTGAATCCTCTACTTGGAAAATGAACACTACTCCAAATTGGCATATAACTTGTGTTTTCAAAGGGTGCCCAAGATTTGTTGAATGTGCTTCAAGTGTCCCTCTTAGGTTTTTCTAAAGATGAGGATGTCATCCAGATATATGACCACAAAAGAGTTTGTCAATTGTTGCAATACATCATCTATCATCCACATGAATGTGGTCGAGGTATTAGTCAAGCCGAAAGGCATGACCAGACACTTGAAAAGACCTTCTTTAGACTTGAAGTTTGTCTTCCATACCTCAGTTTGTTCAATCACCACCTGGTGGTAACCTGAATTCATATCAATCTTACTAAAAAATTTGGCGCACTTAAGATGATCTAGAAGATAATCAATCTGAGGGATTGGGTATTGATTTTTTACTGTGATCTTGTCCAGGGCTTTGTAATCAATACAAAGTCACCATGTCATGTCCATCTTCTATACCAGAACAATTGAGCTACCACAAGGTGAGGAGTTTAGTCTAATGTGGCCCTTCAGAATTAGCTTTTGGATTTGGCATTTAAGAGTGCTTATATACAGGGTCGTTAGGCAGAGGAGCATTGGGTGTCAACTCAATTAAGTGTTTTACCTGGCAGTGCAAAGGCACCCCAGTAGGTGAGGCAAAGATGTCTTTGTTCTCTTCTACTATCTTTTCCACCTGCTTATGTTATGTAGAGAGACCTTGTGCAGAGGTTTTGGCAATTGCATTGACCTTTCGTTCACCTTTCAACTAGACCATAAAGAGGATAAATTTCTTGATCTGAGAGACCACCTATCTACACTGGTTTGCAGGGATCAAAGAGACCGCAGTAGTTGAGACTGCCCTTGGTACCCTATAGAGTTGACCTCCCAAAGTAATAATGACACTACCTCGCCTAGATTCATAAACAACATGACGCTTCAACATATATGGTTGTCTTAGAAAAACATCACAAGCTTCAAGTGGGGAAACATCACACAATACCTCATCTTTGAAGGGTTTGATGTCGTAGAGCAAATGACATTTTTGGATGACATGGATGTCTCGTCTCTGGCTGAGCCAACCAATGGTATATGGATAAGGGTGTGGCATCATTGTTAGGTTCAACCTCTTGACGACCTCTGTTGAGATTAGGTTCTTCTGGCTACTATTGTCAACAATGAAATGGAGTGGGGTCCCCTTTGACCACATCTATGAGTGGAAGAGGTGCTCCCTTTCTTCAGGCTCCTCTGGTTCCTTCAGCTGAACTTTTGTGGTAGCAATGGTAACACTAGGTTTTGTGTCAATGATTTGTTTTCTCTTATTCGATTATGAATCAAAGTCTAACTCGGCATCTGACTCTAATGATTTTGTCTCAGCCAACATTGATTATTTGAAGCAACATTCATCAGTGTTGTGCCCAAGGATTTTTTGGAACTTGCACAATTTTATGGTGTCCTTTGAATTGTCATTACCCTTCTTTTCTTATGGCTTGCACTAGTTGTCCCGAGTCTGGCCATCCTTGCTCCGTCCTTTTCTCTCAGAGTTAGGGCCACCTTTGTCGTGCTTCTAATGCGATGAGTTTGCATAACTGAAATCTCACTTATTGTTTTTCTTGAACTTTTGATCAATATTGACAACATACCAGTAAGCGACTCCCAATGAGGAGATGTCCAAGAATTCCATATCTATTTGGATTTGTGGGCCACTGCAGTACTTCAAAATCAGGTGCAATCGGAGCCTTTAATACCCAACTTTGTGTGCAAGGTATGGAATATGTTGATGAACTCTGGCACCATCTGGTCTCTCTCCTGACACAGAGTTGTCCATCTCTTGTAATGGTCATCATAGTTTCCAACGGGGTAGTACTACTCATTGAGTTCATCAACAAAAGCCGCCCAAATGTGTCCTAGCCCAAACATCATAGACTCCTCTCTAGCATGTAGCTCACAATATGTCTCCAACCAATATCTGACATGTGGAAGGACTTTAAGGAGCGTGAAGGTGATTTATTCGTTGTTGGAAAAATTTTGGACAGAGAAATAACCCTCTAGATGAATTAACCATTTTTCCAAAATTTCGATGTCTATCTGGCCTTCAAATAAAGGAATATCAAAGTTAACGTGGACCTTAAATGGCATTGCACCACCGAAGTGGCTTATGGTTGAAGGTGCCTTCGTTGTTGTTGGCAATCGTTGAAGGATATAAGTGAAATTATCCATCATCTTGTTCCCATGTCGCACAAGGGCTTCCTCGAGCAACAATTTGATAGAATCTCATGCTCTGACATCTCTCTTTTCTTCTGCCATGGGAGGTTGTTTGGGTCAGCGGGAGTGTTCTTTCCCAAGATCAACTAATTCAAGACCCAACTCTCGATGGCCTAACCTCGTCGGGGACATCCACATAGAAATAACAAAGAGCAGATTGCTTTGGTACCATTGATCTGGATTATATTGAGAATGACATGAAGGAGGAGATATAGCAAGGAAACTCACAGAGATATTGCAAGAAAAAACAATAATATAATTAAATTTAGATTATATTAATGACTGATTGAAATAAAAAACATTGTATCATGCAAAGCACACAGGCTAGCTAGAATGTTGGTGGCTTATCTTTAAAGAGAGATGTGTCGACTACATTCATTCGCAAGAACCTGACTACAAAGAGGTTGAAAATGGACTGTTAACATAAAACATTGATGAAAAAACCATAAACATCCAAAACCCTAACCCCAGAAGATGAAACGCCAAAAGGTTTATGGGCCTCGATGTGGTTAGTTGATACGTCAACTTCCCGAGGGTGTAACTTTTGCATACAATCTTCGTTTGGGGGCGTTCGATAATCGGTCGAAAAGGTCTAGCCGAGAAGTACACATTTTGAATGCCCTAACATCTGTCTATGGAAACATGTTAGGCATTGTCGCACATAAAAAGAAAAGTCGTTTAGGGCTTCAAAATGTGTTAGGATATTTAAACACTTAAGATTTAGTAAGATCTACT
>SNQJ01S0051462.1:98438-112819 GCA_010110895.2 Picea sitchensis | reverse complement strand
AAGTCTAGTTCAATTTTCGAACTAAAGTGTAATGTTGAGTTAAGTCAAATATGCTTTCACACCTCTATTTCGAGCCCTCTCCACTTCTCCTCCATTCCTTTATAAGGAGAGGTCGATCCCCTCTCCTCAAAGCAATTGCAATGCAGGGTAAAGGTGAAGCATTAAAGGCTGCTATACATAGGCGAATATTAGTCCGTTAAAGGCTGCTATACAGAGGCGCATATAGAGGCAGCATACCAGTGCTGTAGAGGCGCATATAGAGGCAGCAAACAGTGTTGTAGAGACAGCATATAGAGGCAACATATCAGTGTTGTACAGAGGTACATATCAGCCCTAAAGAGGCAGCCACAACAGTGCTGTACAGAGGTACTTATCAGCGCTAAAGAGGCAGCCATAACAGTGTTGTACAGAGGTACATATCAGCGCTAAAGAGGCAGCCATATCAGTGTTGTATATCAGCATACAGAGGCAGCATATCAGAGGTGTATATCAACACAATAGAGACACATATCAGTGTTGTAGATCAGCATATAGAGGCTGCATATAAAGGGGCATATCAGTCAGTTAGAGGCAGTTTCAACAGCCCATATCAGAGCTGATATATCTCGGTCTTTGAAAGAAACTAGGATACATCTATATCAGCAAGGTCTCTTAGTTCTCTGTCAGGTCAGAGTCAACTTGGCAAGCTCTTTAAGAGCAAAGTATTCATGGTGGATGTTTGTAAGTGATCTTACATTATTAATGCAATAAAAGAATATCGTTTGCTGGGGTTTTTCTCCCTGTACAGGGTTTCCCCAGGGTATATGTGTTGTTGATGTGCATGCTTACGTATCTACATGATTATTGTTATTCAGTTATGATTCTATATTGTTGAAATGTATTAAGCTGGAATCAAAGTGTTGAAGAATTCAAAAAAATAATCCGCATAAGAAATCAAGCTCAAAATTTAACACATGTTTCATTATGTTCTGTTAGTTCATTATATGACCAGTGTTGGATGCAAATCTATGAAATCAAAACCAAGCTATGCTAGAACTTGAAATTGGCAGAGCAAATGATTCTGACCTCCGTTCTGAAGCCAATATGGCTAGCAGGTGCTCCTGCAAGCTATGCAATGAAAAGATTTAATTAAATGACCTGCCTATCCATTCCAAGCATATGCATTTACTGTACACTATTCTATTATCTGTAGAAATCCCACCTTGACATGATCCTTTCAATGAAGAAACCCGTTCCCAACATGCACCAGTGTAACAGAGGATGCCGACCTCAAACTTGCCTAGTCTTGAAAATAAAACAATTGAACTCCCAAGGCCTGATGCCAAGCAGTGGTTGGCATGCTTAGGATAAGTCTGAACTCATTGTTATTCAGAATATTCATACACGTCCTCCCCATCAGACAACTCATCAAAAGTTCTCATATCCAGCAGTCTGACCAAACTTTCAGATTCTATCTTATTATACAAGTTCTATACGCTACAGTGTGACCATATAACACCGAATAAGAGGCAAAATCAATAATACAGCTTGACCCCTTACTCTGCTTGTAGGGCCTATTCGCGATAATATTAATAATCGCAGCAATTGCTTAAAGCATTACCAGAACAAGAAAATTGATTTCCACATACAAAATATAAATTTGTACAGATCAATAGTATAAACTTTTGTTTTTAGCCCTCAGAGATTGGCGTGAAACTATATGCCAGACTCCAAATCAATGCAGAAGGATATTTGATAGTATCCTGCAGCTATATTTGTAAGAAGCATTAGTGTGATAAAATTATCCTTTCAAAAGATCAACCAAAGCCAAAGCCTTCGCTAGCTTCATGAATCGCCAACAACAATCGTTCCTTAAGCTGTTCCTTTGAAAAATAATCAAGAAGGTCTAACTGATTGAAACAAGTATGAGCTGATGGCGGACGTTCTGGAGCTCCATATGCTTTGTGAATTTGAAACCTTTGAGGACCAGATATACGTTGAAGAGCTTTAAACCCTTCTAATGGAACCTTTGACGTTCCTGTGACAAACTGCAACAATCGTGCCATGTCCTCCTTGCTAAATCCTTGCACAACCTCCCAAAACCACTGTATTAAAGGAGATGTTACAGTATATCCCGTGTACTCTGTACTGGCCTTTAGATCATCGAGGTCGATTTCAAGTAGTCCACTAATCAAGAGTTCAAGTTCTTTGTCATTGAATATTGAGGTAAGATGCCTTGGTATCAACTCATTGAATCCTTCCAAGAAAGCATTTATTTGAGGACGAATTGCCGTGGTCAGCGTATGCTCTGCAACAAAATCCGCATTCATTTGGCAAAATCGAAAAGACTTGGCAATTGGAAATTTACCTCTCTTTGGTGTCTTGTTAATACGAATGCTGAGAAGTTCAGGTCTTTCCTATCGAATGCCTTCGTCCATGATTGTATCTCCTGGTGGCGTTTCAACTAATGAAGATACCATGCGTGGTGAATAGCCCAATTCTTCTGATTCAGAGAGTGCAGAGTAAAGCCCATAATTAGAAGCATGAGAAAACGACTTGAAGAGAAACTCTGTATCAGATACCTCTAGTATTTTATGGACACCAATTGGATTGACACATGGGCGAAACTGATTTCCTTCAATATACATTTCTTTTAGGTAAGGAAAGCTGTGCAGGAATTTCTCCTGTCAAGTAACTGTTATTAAGATACAAATTACAGAGAGATGGAAAACAGCCCTTTATACGGATGAGCTCTCTTATAGTCCCTACCAGGTGATTATTGCCAACATCTAAGTGACGAAGGTTAGGAAGAATTCCCAGTTCTGGAGGAATTCGACCCGTGAGTCGATTTTCATGAAGGCAGAGATAGCGAAACTCTGACAAACTCCCAAGTTCTTTTGGAATTGATCCTCGTAAGTTGTTGAAACTCAAAAACAAATTCGTGAGTTTCTTCAGTGCTCCAATTTCAGGTGGATTTGAATCCTGCAACTTATTCCACCGTAAATTTAATATCATAAGGTGCTTGAGTCGCCCAATTTGAGGGGGTATTGAACCAGTCAGCTTATTTCCATGAAGATCCAATTTTCTCGGGTTCAGAAGACTTGTTACTGCCACTGGAAAAGGACCAACAATTAACACTCCATAAAGCTCCAATTCTGTGAGAACACGGTACTCTCCTTGGTTTGCATGAGAACAAGTAACTCCAGTCCAAGGTGATAAGTCTCCATCCCCACACGGATCATCTTCAACCCATGCGTACACCACTTTACATCCAAGAGATGCGTTTACATATCTTTTGAGAGGACAGACCCTCATTGCTGGTCTGATGTTTAAATACTCTTACAACATTCATTTTATTGATAACAACCCTGCTGCATATTGACCTTATTCAGTGGAATATCACTGTTGATTTGGCACTTTTCCTTCCATAATTTGCACTTTATAGATACACCACATGTCTGCAAAATTGCCCATAGAATGACTATGCTGGAGCAGAATAATTTGATCATCATCTCTTTATGACACCTGAAGCATGAGTTCGAAGTTTGGTCCTGGATGAATATATTTCCTAGTTGAAAGTTCAGGCAATCTGAATTCTATTCCGTGCCCAATAACTAGACTTGAAATCTGTAAGATGCTTCCTTTTCCCAAAAGGGCTTAGTCATCCATCATGTCAAACATGAATTGCTTAAAGAACGCAGGAGCTAGCTTTATAGGCCCACAGAAGGAATTTATATGAAAAGATGAATAATCTTTAGAAGTGGTCAAAATGTTAAAACCAAGTCCTATAAATAATTACTCAAGCTTGATTCAATTTGGAATAATAGAGAACCATGAATGAGAGTCCCATTTAGAGAACTGTCGTGCATGCAAAATTATTAGAATTTATGTGCCCAAATTGCAAGTTTCACCCCATGCAAAATTTAGAAAATCAATACAATGATTCAATAAAAACGTTTCTTAGGGCATGTGACAAATTTTACCATGATTCAATAAAAACACTTCTTTGGGCATGTGACCAATTTAAGTCACATTCCGTCAAGCACCTGATGTCAGTGAAGTTTTACCCTGTTAAAGCTGCAGCACCAGAAATAAGCTCTGACAATTCTGTTGTAATTGAAGCTTGATGAGTCATGTTATAAGACAGGGTTAACCAATTTAAGCTTCTCACCAGCATTTCTGCTAGAACTGTCCATGGTACACATTCTGGCCCTTTGTTCACTGCAAAATTCACTAAGGTTCTGCAGCACTTCTGCTTTTGTTTCGGATCCTTCAATTTCATAAGAATCCAAGTCACCAAGTTTTGCTCCTGCTTCAGACTCCTTTTCAACAACCTCAGCAGATAGTAAAATGGAAACAGTTGGCACAAATGAGACTCTTGACTGAAATCTGCTGAAAATGATTCTTACAGCATCAAACTCCACATTCTTCAAAATGTCATCCACAATCATAGATACCTGTGTGAAGTTAATAGGATTCTTTTGCATTTCTCCTACAGACATGCTAATATCTTTGCTTGAGTCACGCTGCAATAGAGACTTTCTCTTCTCCCCAAATTCTAAGTGCATTCTTTCAATAGATGCCAATAGTTCTGTTTGCATAATTAGTTTTGACTATAAGCCATTGCAACTGAAAACACACGCTACCTGTGCTAGTTTAGATAGTAGTTTTCGAAGACAATATGAAGGATTATCACAGAGCTTGTTTCAGGAAGGTTCACGAGCCATAATATGTGGTATTTAACTCAAAAGATAAGGGATTTAGTTCTCAGATAACAAAGAATTTGGACTGATTTCAAAGTCATTTCAAATCTATATAACAAATCTAGGGGATGAGTCTAGAAATTACCTGGTCTTTTTGCTGTAAGACTGTTTTGACTGTGGTACCATTCCTCTGAATTGGTGTGATGCTTCTAAGGACTCTTGAATCTTCTTCATACCCCTGAAATAGAGCCATCTTTCGACTTCATGAACGTCATTTCCTGTAGCTTTTGAAAGAATGAGCATACATCTGAACCATCTTCCAATGAGCAACCAAGATACTGTAGAAATGTTTCCCATCTTCTGAGCAAGTTTCCAAGACATTCCTTAAGACTTTTGCTGCAGCAACATATTTACATGCACAAATAAGCATATTTCCTTGCCAGCTGGACCCTAGGGGTAATGCTTCATCTGGATTCCCATTCTCTAGAACCAAGGCCTTTAATTACCTGAAGTATTGCCACTGCTGAGCTTGAAATTCATTCTAAAACGGTCTTGCAGATTCCAAGATAATCCTGAAGCAATAAGAGGTGATATGTACTGGTGATATTGTTGTTCCAATTATAGCACCCACAATTTCCATACTAACAATAGTTTCTTGTAAAAAAAGTTCTCTTTTCCAGAGAAGTAAAGTCAATAACGCCCTCAAAAAGCTAACCATCTGACAAATTTTGTAGTGAGAATATTCACCACTTCCAAAGTGGCAAGTAATGACACAAATCATGTGCTTCTGGCTTGGCAGGTGATTCTTTACCCAGTTCTGTTTTGAACAGCAGCAAACTCGGAAAGTTGGGAAGATCAGATAGGCAATATTCATGCTGCATAATGATGTTCATTCTAAAGGAACCTCCTAAGACTATACTAACTAGTTTACTTAAGGGTTATTACTCTAATTGATTCGGCACAAGTAATCAGTAGAAACGGCTTGAAAATTAATTTTGGCTTTGAAGTCTTGCAAATGATATAAAATGAAACTTGGAACAACCAAGATTGGGAAGTATGAAGTCCACCTTTGATCTCAACCTGTCATTCAATGCACAATCTTCTGGAGAAATGGAAACACTGTTTCAAAGTTGTAGCTTCACCAAAATATCTACTGTAGGCGATGGGAGATAATGACTCTCCTTGTATTGCTGAAAACGGATGTATTGTTGCAGGATGGTAAAGATGTATTGGGACAGCTTGTAAAACCAATTCTGAGCTATAGTTGCAAAAGGGAGACTATATAGACAGCTTGTATGCCATAGCTGACCTGGGAATGACAAGTTGAAGCTCACAACGATGAAACCCTTTATTTGCTTCAAAATACCATTAGCAAAGTAACAAACTTGTAATGGGTGTGAGGTCAATAGAGTCCTGAATGGAGTTTTGTAAGAAATTACAAGGATTCTACCAAATTATAGTCCAAGATCTTCTAAAGCAAGTTATAGCTTTCAGCCTTTCAATTTTACTAGCTCTGGCTTCCACAAGAATATGACTTTGTAAATGAATCCTGAGAATATTCAGTCAAGGAGAGGTTTAGACCTTACTTGGATTAACCCTAGAATAACCAAGCTCTTATGATAGTAGAGTAGTCTTCAGATGTCAATCTTGACTTGTAAAGCACTCTTTTAAGTGATGTCTGAGATTAAAGATAGATCCTTGTTGGCTACAAAATTAGTTCTTCGATTGCAGAGTAGGCCACAAACTGTGGAGTGTTTTAAACCCAACTAGACTTGGGAGAAATTAGCATATATAAATAGTGGGCTTTAGAGGAGACAGAGTAAATATCAGAGTAGCATGCAGGTACCAAGAAAACTCTGATAGATTGGTAGCGACAGGCTCTTGGAGAACTTTATTCAACAACTGAAACTGAAGAGGATTTTATTGCTTGATTTTTTATTTTTTCTTGGTTTTCTCTTTTTTTCTTTTTCACAAATCTTGTGCACCAACAAGCTGGTTTTCAAACAAGATTTGTCCAACTGCGCCCAGAGGGTTTTCACAGTAGGATTTTTTCTTATCCCCTACGAATGCCAACCAGAGATTGGTTTTCAAGCATTCCATGGTCCGATGGCACTTGAAACAGGTTTTCACCATCAATTTTATTTTGAGGAAGGGGATAGGTCAACAAGGTAGCTTATCATTGTAAGTGGGTTGAGTTACTTTATTGAGTTGGTTAGCAGTGGGGTGATTAGAAAGTTATGAAGATCTCATGGAGGAATGAAGTGAGTTGACATTGTGATGTGGTAGCATTGATTATAGCAATGGAGATGATCAACCATATAAGCAAAGGAAACTTCAAAAATTTTAGCGGGCAATTATTTCTGAGCTGAGAAGAAGGAAATGCATTGGCATACCGTAGTGCTGGTAAATGAGTATGATGAATATTAGGTCTTCTTAAAAGGTCTTCTATAGCAATGAAATTACTGATGTAGCAATGGGACTTATTTTTATTGTGATCTTCAAAATCAATTCTTCATCTGCCTTGTTTTCCATTTGCTTGCAATTTCTATGAAAGGTCAACAACTGAAGCACTGTGCTAGCAGGCTCCTAGGAACTTGAACTTTGAATGCGTCTCAGGCAAGGACTCAACATCACATGATGTTGCACCTTCCTGGTTTGGATGTCTAGATGAGATACTTTTGTTTACCAAAATCTGGTCTTCAAAATAACTCCTTCATGGATTGACCTTTGTGAACCTTCTGGGCCTTGCAAAAACTTAGCATTTTCCTGCAACACAAGGTGAGATTATGGAAGAAAAGAGCTATGAGGAATTTTTTCCTCCAATAAACATAAAAAATGATTTCAAGTAGTGCATATAAAACAAATCTCTTTAAACGATTCATTAAAAAATTTCATCATTACTTGTTGAGGAGTGGTGGCCAGCCTATACTACCTATCAGTACTTCAATGGTAATTCCTTCATTTGATGTCCAATTGGAGTGCTTCCAAAGCTAGATTAAAGTAGATTCATAGGGTTATCTCTAGTATAAACAGTTTTGAAAGTGCTTTGCAATGATGTGCTAAATATTCTGAGGAAAAATCTATATGACAAAGCTAATTTTGATTTCCAGCCTAGACCAACAGTCACGGTTTTGGGTATAACTTTTTCATTTGATGACGAATTGACTTGATTCCAATTGGAGATGAAAGTAGATTCATGTAGGTATCTCCAATAGAAACAGGTTTTACAAGCATAAAGAACTGGTTAGTCAAATATACCAATGAACAGCCTAGGAAACAGAGTTTGACCAGTGCAGATTTAGGATAGGCAGTGAGTATTTAGGGCATAATTTTCTTGTACGATATCAAAATAACATGATTCAAGTTGGGTTGTAAACTAGATTCATAGTAGAATATACCCTAGCAATAGGTCTGAAAGATCTATCCATTTGGCCTACCGAAAATTGACTATCCCAACTCTGTTCTCGGCGAGGTTAGTGATCCCAAGTGCCACAAGAGTCTGATCAACAAGCCATTTCTTCCAAATGATGATCTGGGTTCATGTGAATTTTCTTAGGTGTATAATTTTTAATGTAATTCATCCATATATCAAAAATTACAAATACCCAGCTCCTAAATTGTGTGATATGACCTTCACAAGCTCTTATAGCAAATGCAAAAATACCTAAAGCAAGAATAAGATCAAACATCTAGCTCAAAATGTGGTATAATGATGATGGGATCATGACATAACCATTGTGGGAACACGAAGTGTCCCATTATCTATGAGGTTGATATAATGAGATCCTAACATAACCACCGTGGGAACCACAGAGTGTCTCATTATTCGTGAAACAACTTCCACATTTTGTTCATGAAATTGTGATTCTTGTATGATGATGGCTTGAATAGTTGATCGAGGAATACAACCATCATCAAATCATTGAACATTTGTCATTATATGTAAGATCAAAAGGGCTAGGTGTAGGGTTGAGGTAATCAATGATGAAGAATCAAGGGTTGGAAAGGGTCTAAGTCGAAAAAGGATCATGGCTTAGTGAAAAGAAAGGGAGGGGGAATAGAGATGATATTGCACAAAGAATAAAATAGAGAGACAAGCATGAAGAAGAGAAGAGGGTAAGAAATAGGCTAGGAGAATTGAGAGAGGAATAAAGACCAAGAAAGAAGAAAAGTAGAAGTAAAGGCAACATGCAGTAGGAAGGCATGGACATCGGTGGACTAAGACTAGAATACATTGAAACTAATAACTCAATCAACCCAAGATGCTACATATTACTGATGGAAATAATGAAGATTCGCCACATACCCGTTAATCGATCTAGATGCAAGCTTGAAGAATTTTGCATCCCCTTGGCTCCTTCTCCATTGGAATCCTCATTCACTAATGCTTCCTTCCCCTCACCAAACTTCCTGCAAAAGATATTAGTACTAGGAGTGGCTCTTATTGCACCACAAAAAAATCTTCTAATTTAACACATGCATTTATATGTATACAAAGAGGATAGTTGACATCTTCTCTTTGCTCATCCCCTTACCATGTGTTATCTAAAATCAATGCAATAAATAGTATTGCGCCCTTGACACCTCCCCGGAAACGGCGCCAAAAATGAAAGTGTTTTTATATGTCTTCTATTTTCACCAAGAACACTTATGCATTTAATGTATCAACTAGGGTTTCCAATGTACTTGTGAGATGTCGTGCACTATGTGTGCGGAGTACATATTCTTAGCTTGCACTAATTTCTTAATATGCTTCTACAAGAAGGAAATCGCATTGCGGAAAATCAAAACACACGTGAACTAGATTCTAACACTTGTGATTTTGAGTCTAATGTATGGCTCCTCTTAGAGTGATACCATCAGTGACCTAGTCCTGTGATAGCACTTCTCTTGCTCTCTTATTAGATTATTATCATGAGTGTGTTCTAGTAATCTACTTCGACAACTAAGCATTCTACAAGAAACAAAGAAAATAAATTCTAGGAACGAAATTAACATAAAAAATTGAACAAGGTAAAAGCTATAACATACAAACTATCTACAGGAGATCTCCAATCCAAGCTTAATTGAAAGATTAACTATAAGCATTGTAGCATTGTGTATGCATGAATTGTAATTTCTACTAATATGTGGCCCTCCTGTGCATTGCAATTGAGATGACTGTACCAAACAAGTGATATATCATTATCATAGCAGTATTGCTCTAATAGTCTGGGTTGGAAATTCAACTCCACTATACATATGTGACCATAGTTTGTAAATGACATAGAACAAAGTAAAACTGAAATAATAAAATAAATAATGAAACACAAACTAATTTATGTACAACAAAGTGAATGCAACATCCATCTCTAGATCCACGGCTTATGTTCTCTGGAGTGGGCCCCCTCTAGATAGAAGAGAGCTGGGATATATTACAACAACACTAGCAACTGAAATCATAACTCACACATTCAAGAAAATAACTAGTAAGTGTGGCAGAGGTCTGGGCAGTCTGTCTTTTTTTCTAGAAATCCTAATTCTTTTACATTGTGTATTCGAACTAGTTTTTATGGAGTCATTCTCCATACAATATATAGAAGAAATTAGAATGGCTTATGCCATTTTAGGAATRAGAAAACAATGGCTTAGGAATAAGAATGGCTTATGCCATTTTAGGAGCGTTTCCAGTATATCGAAGGTCAAGGATCATGGATCCCATGACATSGCATGGAAACCCGACATAATTTTTAATTTTGAGCACCAAACCCGATGTACACGARTTGTAGTGGAGCAACCTGCGTATACACTTGTTGTATAACTAATAGGGCGCATATATGTGGAAAAATGTGYTTTTTTGGCTCTRGAAGGTACAAAAGGGGACTTCAAGTCTGCATAGGAAAATGKAAAGGCCATCCAAGCAAGTTGCATGGGGTGAGGCAAAATTTATTGTAACAAATGCCCCCTAATGTGTGAGGTCAGAGGAGTATCTATGATGGCCGAAATACATTATAATTCCCATAAGTGGAGTAATGGAGACTCAGCTGGAAGTGCTAGTTACTCATGAGAATATTACATTCCATAATGACTTTGTACACATGGTTTCCAATCTGAATTATATTGCAGATCCATGTGAAAATATACCAAATAGTTGTTCATGACCATGAATAGGTAATACAAAGCAGACACATGCCATAGGCTATCATAGTCACGAACAAGGCCCAGTGGAAACTAGTCTCAAAATCAATTTGGAGATATCTGTATACAATGGAGTACAATCTGATCTCCCATGATCACTGAAGTCATATAGGTACCGGTCCAATGAAAGACAACAACAGATTAGGGAAGCTGCTACTGTAAGCTAGAGGTCTTCTACACTATCCGCCGAAGGTGCAAGTCTACATCAAGTGAATAGAGGATTTGAGGTCGAACACAATGAGACTTCGTTTGATTACTGGTCATTAAGGTATGTCATTAACAAACGCGAGACAACCTACCGATAATGAAAGTAGGTATCAAGGCACCGAGTACATTCTTACAAGTGTGAATGAGGGTGTTGAGGTCGAACACTTGAACAATCCATTGATCGGGAGACATTGATGTATTCCCAACTGTCGATGGCGAAAGAACCTGCCACTGATGACTGCAAGCCTCTAGGTACTCATAGGACTCTAGGCCTCATTTCCAGAATAGATGAGCTGAAGTCGATGGAAGGAGACCCACTGTAAGGAGAGCATTAGGGCATCTCTCATCAGTCAACACGAGGTACAAAGCAATAGCTTGATGATTAGGAGGAGCTCGAACGAATAGGATGTTCACGAACCAATGACCCTGTGCGTCTCCCGCATGCACCAGATGCAAGTAGTGCACGAAAGAGACACTTTGAATAACAACCAATGAGGAAGACTGTCGACAAAGGAGAGGAAACCACCAATAAGGCTAATGGCATCCAAGACACTGCATGAATCCCAATGTGTGCATAGATTTCTTGTCGTCGAACACAAGGGAAACCCCCTAGTCAGCGACCAATGAGGAGATGTCGATTGTTGGGTTCAAGGTTACCTACCCATAATGAAAGTAGGACCAGGGTGCATGGTAGGACTACAATTCCATGTGACTCTTAGACACACTGAGGGTATGGCCGACAAGCAAAGTCAAGAGTTCTGAGAAATGGTCGACACAGGCTTATAGACATCCTTTGAAAGAGAGCATGAGACATATCAATAACTCAGGTAGCATAGACTTGATGATAAAACTTTGTGATGCAGGAGGCATCAACGAACTCTCCATAGGGACTGGAAGAATAACCAGTTGGAGGAGTAAACTCTATGCAACGAGCTTAGTTTCCTAAGGTCATGCTAAACCCAAACTTTGGATGACAGTGGACTCAAAAGTTTGTGCTCTGTTCAAAGGCGACATGACTATTGTTGATATGAGGCAATACTCTTTTCCCGCCCATCTTTTTTTTGTTTTTTGCATAGGCAAAGAAATGATATGTTACAGGAGAGGAAACGAGTGTCGCAAATAATCAACTAGATCCAAACAGTGGAACATACCTATGCTTAATGCAAGGAAGTGCATGTGGGGCATGGACACTCTGGGGGATGTTTCCTCTTAGGGTACAGGGTGTCAAGCTGCAAAGGATATAAAAAGGCTCTGCTTGGCTAGTGATGCAAATTGTTGAGGCAAGAGGCTTATAACAAAAAAGCGAGAACTAACAATAGGCTCAATATTGCAAGCAAGATGATGGAATCCGATTACAAATTAACTCCAAAGAATGTCCTTTTTTGTAGATTTAGTCCCCTAGGCCCGAAAAAAGTATAAAATAATATTGAGGAGAACTCTTCTAGCCAATGGTGACTAGAGTATTCATTTTTCGTAAGTAGTTTATTTGGTCTGAAAAAGGGTTAAACTTACACCAAATAGACGTCCTTTCAAAGCCATTTAATGTGTGTGAAAGAGACAAGTTCACTCGACAATCTTTTCATTTTTTAGAGAGTCGAAAAAGAGCATAACTAAGACTCGGGGGGAGTCCCATAGGTAAAGGTCAGAATGCTTGTGAGTAAGAATATGGGGTTTGAACGCAAAGTCATATCAGAGCTATCAGGAACTCCCGGTCCTATGGAATAGCTTCTGCATGGGCACCAAATGGCACGAAGATTCTAACTAGGGCACCCATGTTTAGTAAGCCTCTACCACTTAATAACGACGCTTCTAGTAGCATTAAGAAGGTTCAGTGTCGCTAATAAATGGGTTCGTACCTAAGGCATATGGATCACATTCATAGGACAATGCAAGAATGCAAAATGGAGTGACAACCTATCCTATATGCCGGTGAAAGAAAATACATGTCGAAGGCACGAATGGGCGGTATGATGCTATAAACTGCAAAAATCCTGGACAAAACCACCAAAACCAATTCTTTCCACTACACTATTAGTCCACAAGGTAAAAAATTAGCATAAACTATATAGAGTGGGTAAAAAAATTCTACTAATTGTAAAATAGACCATTTTACCATACCATTGAGTTTTTTCACCCACATAGTGCATTTTAGGCCATTTTCCCCTCAATCTTCAAGTGTCGATTATAGGAGCTACGATCAACGGAATTAGCAACCATCTGGACCAAGTAAGTGCCCATCCCTTCTACTTCAATTTCATTGGTTTGAATTTCAATTTTAGGCCCCATTTTTTTAGTATTAGAGAGCGCAAAATGTAAATTAGGGCGTACGCGGGTGATAGTTCATTGGGTCACGTATACGCCCCCATATACGTGTGCAAAGCAAAGCTTGCCCGCACATATGCATCCCTATACACGATTGTTACCATGTTAGCCGCGTACAAGTCTGTGAACACTTCTTTGACAAGATTTAACTCAAAAAATGACGTTTCCTTTGTAGGATGGTGATTGAATGGAGGGAGAGGGAGCATGAAGAGATAGATGCAGTAGTGGAAAGGGATGCAGGGGCCCAACAAGTTTTAAAAAGATGTGTCCTTTATAAATTTTGGGCTCGCAAAGGAATGAGGGCTCGAGTGAGGTTACTCCAGATGCTCGTAAACTACTGGGATCTGAAGACAAAGGCCTTCAATCTCGATGGGAAACCATTGAGGATTGAAGTGGATGACATATATTTGATCACAAAATTGTCTCGTCGGGGCGAGGTAGTGAATCTCAAGGCCCGGGGGGCTAGGGGTGGTATGACCATGGAGGAGTACATTGCCACCCACTATGTTGCAACCACAGATAAAGTAGGGAGCCAACTCCCAATCAGGATGATCGAGAACTTGAGCTTCATCGTACTTGTTCTTACACGGATCTTAGGGTCGACCTCGTTGCACCAGACATCAAGGTCATTCATGTTCTATGGGGTGGAGTGTTTACGACCCACTGTTTATGATTAGTGTACCTCATTGTTGGCTAACATGAAGAGCCAGCTGACGGATTGCAAACAAGGGAGAAAGAGAAACTTTGGATTTGCATCCATTCTGTGCAACTTTTTCTTTGAGCGAGTTCTAGGCTTGAGCCCTAGATTAGAGATTATTCCACATGGACCGCGCGATCTAGCTATGTCACAGTGGACCGATGTGATGAGGCGGCTAGAAGGTGGTAGGGTGCCACCCCCCTATAATGATGAGTTCTTTTTCTGGTGGCGTCAACAGGTCATAGCCATTGACGACTACTCTTATACCGGGATCAACTACGGAGGGGATCCAAATA